>SKCR01051686.1:0-100879 GCA_019454045.1 Zanthoxylum bungeanum
GTACGACACTCTGGGTATGAGATATCAGATCAGTTCAGCCAGGTACGGCACTCCGGACATGGAGATATCACAGCTGCGACACCCTAGGTACGGGGTTAGCATTCAGACATTTGTGGCTCTCTAGGTACGGAAATGTCACCGCGACACCCTAGGTACGGGGTTAGCACTCAGACATTTGTGGCACTCTAGGTACGGAGGCGTCACTGCGACACCCTAGGTACGGGGTTAGCATTCAGACCACAGCGACGCCCTAGGTACGGGGTTAGCACGCCAGGTACGGCATGTGGACTATTCAGACATTTGTGGCACTCTAGGTACGGAGGCGTCACTGCGACACCCTAGGTACGGGGTTAGCACTCAGACATTTGTGGCTCTCTAGGTACGGAGACGTCACCGCGACACCCTAGGTACGGGGTTAGCACTCAAGAAATTTGTGGCACTCTAGGTACGGAGGCGTCACTGCGACACCCTAGGTACGGGGTTAGCACTCAGACATTTGTGGCTCTCTAGGTACGGATACGTCACTGCGACACCCTAGGTACGGGGTTAGCACGCCAGGTACGACATGTGGACTATTCAGACATTTGTGGCTCTCTAGGTACGGAGACGTCACCGCGACACCCTAGGTACGGGGTTAGCATTCAGACCACAGCGACGCCCTAGGTACGGGGTTAGCACGCCAGGTACGACATGTGGACTATTCAGACATTTGTGGCACTCTAGGTACGGAGGCGTCACTGCGACACCCTAGGTATGGGGTTAGCACTCAGACAACCAACATCATCACTGCGGCACTCTAGGTATGGAGACGCAACCGCGACGCCCTAGGTACGGGGTTTAGCATTATCAACTCAGCACAGCAGGCAGACCAGGTGACAGCTGGCGAGCCAGGTAAGTAAAAAGCATTGCACGTACTTTGATAGGATTGTCATTGTCACACACTGCACAAGTCCCATCAAAGTGGGGGCGACTGTAGGCATTGCTTTTTACACATTAGCCCAATGATGAGTCTCGTATGGAGGCAACTACTTCTTTAGTCATGAAAGTCGCGGGAAACGGACGTTGGAAGGGTAAAGTTGGAAAATAGAATTTTTGATGGATTTAATCTCGTTGTTTTCGCTTCGGTTGCTTGTTATACCTCCGTTTCTAAGCTCACCTTAGGCCCAAAACTCCCATAGACCACATACCTAACCCAAACCAAGCCCAAATACCCAAGTCAACCAAGTCAAACCAAGTCAAACCAAATCCATGCCCAAAGGATGTGATTCACGCCCAAAGCCCCTTTATTTAGGTATATGCATATTTATCACATGTTTAAATCTTGTAAATCCTTACCTAAATAAAAGAAATCAAATCAAATCCCTACCAAATCAAATCCAATCCCAAATCCTAATTAGGAGATGCATTCCTTATTAGAAATCAATTAGGAGATTCCTTCCTAATCTAATTAGGAAAGTCTTCTCTCTTTGCCTATAAAAAGAGGCCTTCACCCCCCATTCAAAACCTAGCTCATACACCTCTCTCACACGCCTAAAGCACTCTCTTAAGCCTCCATTGCACGCCCAAGCATCCCCCTGAAGCCTCCATTGCCGCACCTTCAAGATCCAATAGCCTCCATTGCCGCATCTTCCCTCCATCATCAACACCCTTCACGCCCAAGCCCTAAACTTCCTCCATTGCCGAGTTCCAGCCCCCATTCACAGCCCTAAAACACCCTCAAATAAACCTTATTCACAGCCCTAAAGTCGCACTAAACACCCTCCAAACACAGCCCCATTCGCAGCCCCAAAACAGTCCTGAAAACACCCCTCACTGCACCTGAACTGCACAGTTTCGTCCCCTGTTCTGGTCAGTTTTTGTTGCGTCTTTACCCACAAAAACAGTCCTAAAATCACCTAAACACCATCCCCAAAACCTCCATAAAGTTTCCCTAAAAAATCCTCACAAACGCACCTCCCTAAGCCTTCAAAATCACCCAAAACAGTCCGCTAAACCATCAAGACAGTGACCTGAAACGTAGCAGCGAAAACAGCAGCGAAACGGACTTGAAACAGCAGCCCGAACAGCAAAACAGCGAGGAAAGACGTTGAGTTGGTGAACTAAAAGAGTAGCGGATCATTCACCCTTCCAACGGACGTGTAACGCCCTTTCTTAGACGACAAAAGAGGTTAGACCTGAGGGCACCTTTCTACTTATCTTCTTTATTGTTGTTTTATTTATTTTGATATATAATTGCATGAGAGTCGTTTGAAGCATGATGTGATTGTTGGATGAGCGGGATATGTGTTCCCTTTTGTGGTATATCGGATGGAAACCCGGACGTAAATTCCATAGCCGATTCCGAATGGACGGTAGTAGTATGGTCTGCACTCGGGATACAATGCCACGTACCACTTAAGATACACGTATCTCGTCTCATCCCAACTTTATTTGAGCATGTTATAGTCTTTAGGTTATTTGTTTATTATTTAAAGCATGGTTTAATTTAGTTTGTTATTTATTTGTTAAAGCATGTTTAGGTTGTTCATTATGCATGTTCTTAGTTTATGATGCGTTTGGGTAATGATTTATACATGTTGATTTAATGGTTCAATATGCTTGTTGTGTTACATTGCGTGGAATTATTTGGATGAAAGCATGTTAGATCTAAGTACCCTTGAGCATGAATGTTGAATAGATTCGGTTAGTTTATTGCACAAATTATATCATCACAAGTGACATAAGTAAGGGACCATTCCGAACCCAACGGTTTGAGGTCTTCCCTTGCGAGGGGTGAGTGCGGCCTTAAATCTTTGTCCCGGTTCACACCGGGTGGCGACTCCATGTTATTTTGTACTTCCCAACTAGGCCGCGAGCCTAGAACAGCGTCGCCCAGGTTCTGTTGTCTACACCAAGCTTTCACCGATTGTATATGGGAATGTCATTTCCAAGAAATGATACATCATCATTTTATAGGACAGTCATCGTCAGTGCAATCCCACTAACCTCCTTATATACACAAGAATCATTTTCGTTTTGAATTAAATCTTATACCATTATGATTACATCAAAACGATGGTTCCAAGAACGCAATGCTTGCTTCAATCCATAAATAGATCGAATTAACTCGCAAACCTTGTCTGCATATTTTGGTACGACAAAACCGTCAAAATGTTGTAAACATCCTCCAAAAGGTTTCCGTTTAAGGAAAGCGATTTTGACGTTCAGCTGCCATATTTCACGAATGAAACATGCAGCATTAGCAAGCATTATCCAAATGGATTTAACCATGGCAACTATTAAAAGGTTTCGTCGTAATCGACACAATGTTGATAACGATACCTTTTCGCTACAAGCCTAGCTTTGTACGTTGGTATGTTGCCATCCATGTATGTCTTCCTTGAAGACCCATTTAGTACCATTAGGCACAATGCCTTCTGGTACATCAACCAGTGTCCAAACTTGGTTGGTATACATGGAATCCATTTCGGATTTCATGACACTTTGCCATGAAAGGAGTCGATACCTTGTATCACTTCCTCATACGTAGTCGGTTCGTGTTCCTCAATAAGATTGACATCTTTACGAGGTGAGATCAGAAACCCATCCCTCCTAGGTTATTTTCTAACTCTCTCTGATTTACGCAGTTCTTGTGTATTCGAAGATTGTGGTACAGTTTCATCCTTGATGAACTGTTTATGTTCCATTAAGGTTCGGTGCCTGGAACAGTATCACTCTGATTTTCATCGAGGTTTACTTTCCTCCCACTTACCACTGCATATAGGTATTCATCTTAGGAAAACCGTATGGCGAGCAACAATTAAATTGTTCTCTTGTGAGTTGTGTAATTACTATACTTTGGTTATCCTAGGATAACCTACAATTCAGGCACTTATCCGATTTGAGTTTTTTTTTTGTTTGGTATCATCCAAACATATGCCCAGCATACCCAAATCATCAGGAATGAGAAAACCCGGTTTCTTTCCTGTCCATATCTAATATGAAGTCTGTCAAACAGATTTTCATGAAACCTTATTCAAAATAAGTTTTTGCACTGATTGATGCGTATCTCTAGAAGGAAAATGGTAGCTCAGAGCGACTCATAATTAACCTTATCATGTCTAACAAAATTCGGTTTCTCCGTTTGGACACACCGCTCAATTGAGGTGTTCTGGGAGGAGTCTACTGTGAAAGAATACTATACTCTTTCAAATAATTGAGAAACTTATTGCTTAAGTATTTTCCACCACGGTCTAACCGTGACGGTTTAATACTTTAGCCGATCTGTCTATCTACTTCGTGTCGAAACTCTTTGAATTTATCAAAAGTTTCCGATTTATGTTTTGAAAGAAACACATAACCATAACGCGATGCTACATCCGTAAAGGTTACGAAGCATTCATATCCACCTCTAGCCTAGCTAGATATGGGCCCACTTACGTCACTATGAACGGGGGCTAACAGATCGGTGACACTTATACTTTTACCAAGTAAAAAGTGTTTTAGGCACTTTGCCTAATAAACTAGATTCGTAGACTTCATTTGATTAGAATCAAATATGTCCTAGTACCCACTCTTCGAAAGTGTGGATATACGAGTCTTGTTAATGTGTCCCAGACAACAATGCCATAAATAAGTCTCAACTGATTAATTCAGTTTGAGCTATTTGTTTGTCATGTCATACGTTTGAGATTTGTTTATATTCAAAATATAAATGCTGTTATTCACATCTAATGTGTTTATCTGAATATCATCTTTATAAAATAAAACACTTTAGTGTTCTAGAAATTGGGTTTCTATTAAGTCCCAATGATCAATTCAAACAATGAAATCACATGTGAATACATCAAAATATCATAATTTAGCCCAACTAATTAAATTCCAATATTCCAAATATCATAATTTAATCATCCAAAGTGAATTAGCCATAATTATTTATTCAAATTAACATTTCCAAAATACCAATTTACATAATTAATCATGCTTTATTATCATCAACACATGTCCAACATTATTGAATCAAAAAATCATCTCATTTCATGCTATATTGCTCACGGCATTTTAGGGTTTTATAAATCCGATTTCGATTTTAATCCAATTAAATCCTAAATCAATTTATCCCATGTCTTCCAACTCATCCAATGATCAAAAAACAAAATTACCATGACTTTAGGGTACACACAAACTTTCGGCCAAGCCAACATTTTGGGAAAAAATAATCCAATTCAATTTTCATCAAATTGATCATGCATAACTCTAAGTTATCATCATTCAAGCATTTTCAAACAATCAATTTTATCAAATCATGCTCAAATCAATTTTACCCAAATTTTACCCTAAATCAATTTCATGCTTAATAATGGCTCTGATACCATTGTTGGGTTTTCTAGGTCAAACCAAGATCATATTAAGCGATGAAAAGTGCGAATATAACAAAGTAAAGTTGCGGAAATACTCACTTTGATCGGCTTTTGGATGCGATGAACACAAAAATTCTTCATGAGACTCTCGGCCATGAGAGGAAATTTGAGAGAATAAGGCACCTTGTGCCGTAAGATGAGGGAAATGGAGAGAAGAAAAAAAATGAGTTGTGTGTTTTGTATTTTGATTTCAAAAATCAAATACAAAAAATCAATTACCAAATTCAAAAAGGTACAAGGCATTAAAGCCTTCTAACAACTCACATCACTCACAAAAGTGACATCCATCACATCACTCAAAGTTGATGTGACTTCCATCACAAGAATGACTAATGATGTGATGCGTGATGTGACTTGTGGGCCCCACTTGATTCGAAATCGAAGTGGCCTCGCAAACACATTCCGGGCTCGGGTTCGTTAATTCTGAATTAACGAATTTTTCGTTGCGATGTAATTAAATCAAATTTAATTAAATAATTATGCCTAGCAAAATTACTATTCACGTCGCTAGCGAATTAATTCTAAATTAACTCGTTTGCCCAAATTAAAATCTAATTTTAATTCCACGTCGAAATATAATTTCGTTTAATATATCGAATATATTATTTTATCGATTAATTCCAAATTAATCGTTCTCTCTCTTTTAATTGAATTTTATCCTAGATAAAATTCTCCGTAATTAATCCTAGATTAATTTTCTCTCTCTTATAATTAATCCCAGATTAATTATGTGCGAGTCATACGTCATCGGTGAATCTTTGGGAAGCGACCCATGAGATCCCTGGATATGTTGGCAGTAAATCTGGTCATCGGACTATCTGAACACATACGTACCCAGTACTACGATTTTACCGATTTACAAGACATGGTTGGCTTCTAGCAAAGCATCGTGCCTACCCAATTCTCCAAAAATATTCTTAAAGGAATATATAATCTATATCAGGCGTAGTATACGTAGTATTGCGTATTGCGATCCGGTATCGGATGTCACGTGCTAGGACTGTGGCTGGAATTGTGTCTGCCCCGTACGAAGCACATATCGGATCTCTGGTAACTAGTCTCTATAATCGGATAAACATGACCTAGTCATATTATCCCGATAGCTACAACATACAAGAGTACCAGTTCCTTATCCTACGTGACCATCATCTCCATATGAATGGAGTGATACTTTCATCATGTCATCACACCCAATACACTACGATTCTCAATATACCCAGAAGAGGCGTACACAGAACCTGTTAAAGCCCTGGACGACCAAAACCAAAGTATATTGATTGTCGCAAGTATTAGCGATGCAAGTCTCAGGTTAAGACCAAATACACCTACCCTGATTCGGACTTTCATAGACACATAGTCATACTACCAATGGAATTCTGAGGGGTCTATCCAGAGCGAAGTTGTTTCCGTACCATCGGTAAACACAACCTCCTATCACACTTGCATAAGTATCCAATACTTAAATATATGAGAACTTTGTCGTTATGCTCCCACAACGCGCACAAGTGCAATACTAGTCTATTCCACATTATCGATGTCCAATCTCGATAATACTACGACTATGGATATTTTAATGATTAAACCTTAGTGGATTAATACTGTCTCATATCTTATTAATCTGGAACTAATCATATACACTTTTATCATTTATATATCCCGATAATCCAATTACAAATGATAAAAGAGAAATTTCCTTTGTCACATAGTTAATTTGTACAACACCACCATGTTATGTACAAATAGTGATGATATGGGTCATAATTGTCCAAAAGTTATGGCATTTGAAAACTCTATAGAAGAAGGAATTCGTGCTTCAACAGCATATATTGCTAGTGAATTTATAGGAATAGATATAGTTGAACATGCAACAAATGTTAGAATTCAAGAAAGACAAATGGCTAAACTAGCCATGCAAAAATTAAGTATCTGTAAAATGTGTTTTATAAATGAATACACATGTGAATATCAAATATATTATTATCAATATTTTGATTGTAATCTACAACTAGATCATTATAAAGATATATATACATGAAATTACCCACACCATGAGATAGCTATTTTATGGAAGAATATCAAAAGTATAGAAACATTACAGATGGTATACCGAAGCAGAATATCGGTTTTTTTTTTTTTTGCTTTATTGAAAATAAAAAATTGAGATTGATAAATCAATATAATTTAAAATTATGAATTTGAATTTATATAATACACTTACATTACATAATTACATTAAATTACAAATAAAATTATTATCTAAAAAAATAAAAAAATTTATTATATAAATTCAAACCGGTTCCAACAGGAACCTTATAGTTCCGATTGGTTCGGTTCCAGCGGTTCCAACCGGTTCGGTTCCAAAATCGGATTCGGAATCGAAACCGTCCGGTTCTGAACCGGAACCTTGGCCGGGTCTATACATAGTAGAAGAAGAAGAAGAAGAAGAAGAAGAAGAAGAAGAAGAGGAGATTGTGTACAACATAGCTCCCTATCACTTAATGAAATAGCAATATCTTAATGTGCCAGGAAAGCAATTAAAACCATGGAACTATTATACTGACAGCTTTGATTGTGGAAGTAGTACAATTGAAGTGTTGCATCATGCCATTGCCAGCTGATGTTTCTATCTACAGATTTAGGTAAGCGGCTCACTGTCTTCTCCAAAGATAGCTTTGACTCTTTGCTTTTCTCAACACATTTAAGTTACAAGGGACTGAGTAACATCAAAGGCTAATTTTTTGATGCTAGAAATGGTTAGCCTTGTCTAGCCGTAGAAACAGATCGAAAATCAGAACAATATTAATGTTCATCAAGAATAATAAATCGGACTGGGTTGAGTCGCGGATTAGGTCGCTCTCTTTAAGACGTTTCGCGGCTCTGCCCAGAAAATTATGCCAGCAGTATTCGGCCCCGACATCCCCAGAATAAAACAGCCCAGATAAGCACTATCTCGATCGGTTAGCATTGGAATCCGATTGGAATACTCACACCCACCCTCAAAGTTTGCTCGGAATCACAAGTACGAAAGAAAATAGCAGAGGGAATTTTTTCTCTCCACAGGAATTGCTATTGTTTTTTTCTCTCCAACTCAAAAGAGAAAAGTTGTCTCTTTATATAGAGTTTTTTTTTCAAAAACGTTTTGACTAATTTAAAGTGATGAAATAAAGAGCATACGTTTTTTTTAACAAGAAATAAAGATTATAAACGTTGCACATTAAAAGAAAATCAAAATATTTTAGAAAATTAAATAAAAACGTGTTAAAAAAATAAACTGTTACATGTTGCAGAAAATTAAAGGGCATAATTGTTACAGTTTCTTTTATTAATTTTTGAAAAAAAATTAAATGTATTTTCTCCAAAAAAAAATATACACCCGCACCCGTCCCGAACTGAACCGACCGACGGACGGTGATGCGCGCGTGTGTGGTGAACCAACTTTGGCCTAGCTCCTCACCCTTCCACAAAAGTGGGTACCCTTTGGGGTCTAAACTCACTTCATAACATAACACCTAATAAGCAACAGCTTGGTGTTGTATCTTCCCATTATGGGATGGGGTTCCCAAGTTAAATTCTAACTCATCTTTTTTCGAAAAAAAATTGTAACAACTCTACATTCAAAGCTTGTAACTCTCAATTGAATTTTTTAATTTTTGTAACAACTTTTTTGTTTCAAAACATGTAACTCATGTAACTTCCTCTTATTCAAATTCACATTTACAACAATCCCCCACTTGAATTTTAATAAAACATTTTTCATCGAGCAATATAATATAAGGTCGTGCATAAATAGAGATGTCTATCGACTTGAACCTTTACGTAGTGTTGACGATTCGGATTATACTATAGTAACTCGTAGTTTTGAACTCTATCTCTCACAACGTTACACACACAAACCTTTCGGGGTGAAGTAAAAAAAGCACGTGCATTACGACCATGCACGTATATCCTGATGTGATCCAGAATGAGCTCTGTTTGTTGGGCCAAGTTAACTTGAAGCTGTGGCTGATTGCATGGCTTGGTCAAATTGGTGTATTTGGGCCATTTTGGTGGATTTGGAAGATTCCTTGGGTTCTGGAGTTTGGTCCATGCATGAGACTTTATATGAAGGCTTTATTATGTCTAAAGAAATATTGGAATGGGTCTTGGATGTGCATGAGCTGCCTTGATTGATTTTGGGCTTTATTTCCGAATGGTGCATTAGCATTGGCAGGATTTGCGCAGTCTTCGTATTTTGGATGTAACTTTCTCGTCTGATGTCCGATTTTGGTGATTCAAGTTGCATTGGAAAGCGAACTCGTAGCTATACAACTTTGTAGCTTATATCAAAGTCCATTTCGGATGTCCTCTTGGCCAAATGAGGACGCAAAATATCCTACGGTTTTTATATTTTATATTTTTTTTTAAGGTTATGTGTTATTTAAGTGATGGGCTGAACTTTAATTATATTACAAAGCCCATGCACGAAATTTTAAAGTATTTTATGTGTTATTGGGTTTATTTTACTAGGGTTTTATTATATTTGGGTAGAATTAGGGTTAGCTACCTATTTAAAGGGGCATTATTCATTGTAATTGGAAATTAGCTAAGAACATTTTTTTTTTACAAAACAAAGTGACTTGTGTCATCTTGAGGGAGTGGATTCTTCCTTGGTTCTACTGAACAAAAGCTTATCAATGTGTGACAAGCGTTGTGGCGCTGTATCACTGTTCAAGATTCTCCAAAGAAATAAAGAAAGGTTCTTAAGGGCAAAGTTCTTTAAGGGTTGGACTTGATCTTGGAAGGATTTTGTTCTTACAAAATCACGATTCGCTATTCTTAGGGCTTAGAACACGTGGATGGGTTTGCTTGGCTTTGTTCCAGACAGGTTCTTATCATATCCCAGTATAGTAAATGCTCTAGAAACTTTTACCCAAAAATTTCATAAGAAGCGTCCTCACTTCTACATTCAAATAGGTGTGTCTATCAAGAGTACTAATGTAACTAGGTACTCCACTATATATAGAGTATAGAACATATTAAGAGTTAATTAACTCATCTTTGCATCGCTTCAGGATATCATGCTCTCAGAAGGGAACTCGTCGATTATTAGCATGATTCAACTCTCATTACTTTATGACTTGTTATTATCCATTGAACCTATCTATTGAGATCTACAGTCTATAGGTCGGGTTACCATCACAAGTAATCTAATTATTTAATGGCAATAGTCTCATTCTCTTAGAAATATTGAATACTTTCTCTCTTGCTAAGCCTTTCGCCAAATGATTAGTTAAGTTATCGTCAGTTCGTACATGATCCACTCTTACAGCTCCAGTAGAGAGATATTCTTTAAATGTGCTGTGTTTATGACGTATTTGTAGACTCTTACCGTTATAATAACGGTTTTGAATCTTTGCAATAGTCGTGGTACTATCAAAATGAATCAATACAGCTGGTATCGATCTCTCCCATAAAGGGGTATCTGATAGCAAGCTTCTCAACCAAGCTATTTTTCATTACCAGATGCCAGTGCAATCATCTCAGACTCCATAGTGGATTGAGCTAAGATTGTCTGTTTCTTGGATTTCCAAGAGACAGCCCCACCAGCTATGCTGAAAATATATCCACTAGTAGCATTGGAATCATCTGAAAGGGTGTTCCAATCAGCGTCGCTATATCCTTCAAGGACAGCGGGAAACCTCTGATAGTGTAATCCTAGGTTAATGGTTCTTTTCAGGTACCTCATAACCCTTTCAATAGCATGTCAATGCTTCATACTAGGGCTACTAGTAAATCTACATAATAATCCTACGACATAGGTAATGTCGGGTCTAGTGCGATCAGTAGCATAATGAAGTCTACCAAAGATGCTCGCATACTCAGTTTGTCTAACACCATCACCGGTGTTCTTGAACAACTTTACACTAGGATCAAAAGGTGTACTAGCAGGTTTAGAGTCAAAATAATTATACTTCTTCAAGATTTTCTCAATATAATGTGATTGATCTAAAGTAATTCCATTTTCTGACCTAGTAATTTAATACCTAAAATTACACTTGCTTCACCTAAGTCTTTCATATCAAAATTAGCACAAAGCATAGATTTAACATTATTCAAAACATAGATATTGGAATCAAAGATAAACATATCATCCACATATAAGCATATAATAGAACACGTCTCATTTTCTGATATATATAGTATATACACTTATCACTTTCGTTCACATTAAATCCATTTGCTAAAATTAGGTTATCAAATTTCGCATGTCATTGTTTCGGTGCTTGTTTTAAGCCATACATAGATTTATCAAGTTTACAAACTTTATTTTCTTGACCAGGTATTACAAATCATTCAGGTTGGTCCATGTAAATCTTTTTTTCTAACAAGATCATAGATTGCAGCAAGAGAAATAAACACACAAATAGATGTAATCCTAGTTACTGGTGAAAAAGTGTCAAAGAAATCTATGTTTTCTCTTTGTCTATACCCTTTGGCTAAGTCTAGCCTTGTATTTATCTACTGAACCATCTGATTTTAATTTCTTCTTAAGTATCCATTTACAACTTATGGTTTTACAACCTGGAGGTAAATCTACTAGATGCCAAGTCTTATTAGTATCTAAAGAACTCATTTCATCTTCTATTGCTTCTTGCCACAAATCAGCATCTAAAGACGACAATGATTCTTTTAGAGTAATATGATCCTCTTCTAAGGTGTATGCATAGAAATCAGGACCAAAATATTTAATTGTTCTAGATCATTTACTCATTCTAGGTATAGATTAAATTTCCTTATCAGATTCATTAACTTCTATTGTTGGATTAATGCTATAGGATGAGCCCCCACTATTTTTCAAAATAAAAGAAAATTTGTTTTCAAAGAAATCAACATCTAGAGATTCAACCACAACATGATTTTTCAAATCATAAAATTTATATGCTTTACTATTAACAACATAACCAATGAAAACACATTCTTATGTCATACTCACAAGTTTAATCCTTTTAGGGTCAGAGATTCTAACATAGGCAAGATAACCCCAAGTTCTAAGGTATCACAAGTTAGGTTTTCTATTTTTCAAAATTTCATAAAGTGAAATTTTATCATTTGACTTAGGCACTCTATTCAAAACATGGCACTCTATTCAAAACATAACAAACAGACAATAAAATTTCTCCCCATCAAAATGAGGTAGCACCAGAATTAAGTAAAATAGAAACTACAACTTCAATATAAATTCTATTTTTCCTTTTGGATTTTCCGTTCATTTCAGGTGAATATGGTGCAATTTTCTCATGAAAATGTGTAGAGCCATACTCAGTGCCTTTATTACTACAAAATCTTTTAATCTTCATATTAAATTGATTTTCATTTTCTAAGTGAAATGTTTTAAACATCTCAAACGCTTCATTTTCATTTTTCATTAGATAAACGTAAGCATAGTTTGAACAATCATCGATAAATGTGATAAAGTATCGTTTTCCACCTCCAGTCAATTTTTCACCAAACTCACAAATGTCTGAATGTATTAAGTCTAATGGTTCAGATTCTCTAATTACAGATTTATGTGACGTTTAAGTGATTTTTGCTTGACTATAGAATTCACATTTTTCAAAATCATTCAGAGATAATTCAGGAATTAATCCTAAGTTACTCATATTCTTAATAATTCATTTATTAACATGATAAAGTCGAGTATGCCAAACATTAAAGGAACACAACATGTAAGCAGAAGAATCAGTTATATTAGTAGCAATATTAAGTTTGAACATTCCATCATTAGCATAACTGTTTCCCACAAAAATATTATTTTTGATGAGAGTATACAAATCAGCCCCAATAGTTTGTGTAAACCCAGCCTTATTCAGGAGATAACTTGAAAGTAAGTTTTTCCTTATCTCAAAAGTGTGCAGCACATCCTTGAGAATAATGGTCTTCCCAGAGGTGAACTTCAGTTCCATGTCACCAGTCCCAGCAACATAGTGGTGTGGGAGTCACCCAGCAGCACTTTCTATCCGCAGCTTCGGTATAGGACTTGAACAAAGCACGATCATAGCAGACATGACGAGAGACGCCAGTGTCAACCCATTAACCCTCGGATCCACCAACCATGTTGATCTCAGAGATCATAGCAACAAGTTAGTCTCTGGTAAGGTTCGCTTGTGGAGCAGAACGTTTATTACGGAAATTCCGAGCAAGATGCCCTAGTTTGCCATAGTTGTAGCATTTGAACTGACTATTTTCATTTCTTGAGGGAGGTTGTTGCTTGTTCTGATTATTTTTGATTTTGTTGTTGGGTTTTGGTGATTATGGTTTTTGTTGTTCTTATAGTAAACTTTTTCTTCATATTTTTACCATTAGATTTCAGGACTACTGAGGCAGGTTTTTTATTGTTTGACACAACTAGGATCTCTTTTTTTTGATCCTGTTTGCGGGCTTCCTCTTCTATGTGAAGGCGGGTAATCAGACTTTCTAGGGAAAATTCCTTAGTTTTATGTCTAAGTGTACCTTTAAATTCTTTCCAGGATGGGGGTAGTTTATCAATTATGGCAGCTACTTGGAATTGTTCATCTAGAGACATACCCTCAAATATAATCTCATGGGCTATTTTTTATAGTTCATGGGATTGAGTTTCTACAGATTTATCATCTACCATTTGGTACCTAAGGAAACGATTAACAACATAATTTTTAGACCCAGCCTCTTCAGTATCATATTTGTTCTGAATGGCATCCCAAACATCCTTAGGAGTTTTTCTAGAACTATATATATCATATAATTCATCAGATAGGCCATTAAGTATATAGTTTTTGCATATAAAATCATTCTCTTCCCAATTTTCATGCTCCCTAATTTGGACTACGGTAGGGTCATCAGGCAATTCGATTTTTTCAGACATACATAAGTTCGCTAAATTTTTAATAGTGAGGAAAAACATCATTTTTAATCTCCAACATTTAAAGTGAAATCCTTGAAACCGAAACGGTTTGTTCAAATCAATAGCAGCAGAATCAAAGGCAATAGTGTTCATAGAAGCAGTAGCAGAAGTAGACATAGTAGATATAAATGTCTTAAAATTGTAGAAACAGATTGCAAGGATCATAACAATATTACCGTTCACCAGGAGAATAAAATCAGAATTGGGTTGAGTCACAAACTAGGTCACTCTCTTTAAGACGTTTCGCGGCTCTGTTCAGGAAATTATGCTAGCAGTAATCGGCCCCGACGTCCCCAGGATAAAACAACTCAAATAAACACTGTCTCAAATGCTCAGCACAGAAAAATGATTGGAATACTCTCACCCACACTCAAACTTTGCTCGGAATTTGAAGGACGAAAGAAAACAACAGATGAATTTTTTTTCTTTTCACTCACAGAAATTGCTCTCGATTTTTTGGTTTTTCTTACTTTTAAAAAGTGTGAGGCACCCGTCCCGAACCGAACCGACCAACAGCACACGTGTGTGGAGAACCAACTTTGGCTAGCTCCTCACCCTTCCACAAAAGTGGGTACCTTTTGGGGCCCAAACCCAACTCACTACACAACACCATATAAATAACAAAATTGGTATGTAGCTTTCCAATATGGGACTCCCTAATAAATTGTGATCTTTTGTAACATCTCTATCCATTTTAAAAGCTTGTAACTCCAAATTAATTTTTTTGTAACAACACATTTAAATTCAAAACATGTAATTCCTTTATTCAAATTCATATTTACAACAAAAATTTACTTCCCCCAAAATCTCCATAACCCTAAAAATAATTACCTCTTACCCCAAATCAAATATATATATATATATATATATATATATCATATTTCATTTTATTAATTTTTTTATTTTATAATTTTTTTTTATTTGTTAAATTTATATTTTTTTTACTCTTTATATATCTATTCTTTTTTATTTGTATAATAAATATTACAAATTTCTTATTTATTGTTATTTATTTTATGTTCATTTATTCATTTTATTTTTTTGATTCTTCATTAGTTTATTTAACACTACTTATATATAATAGATATTTTTATTTTTTATAGTTTATTTGTTTAATAAATCTCATATATTTTTTATGTATATTTTTTTATTTATTTTGAAAGTAGTGAAAATATATTTTTAAGTGTATTTTTTTATATTATTACTTGTACTCTTCTTTTTAAATATATTTTTCTAATATAAATGAGAACATTTTTATTATACATAAGTAGTGTTAAATAAATTAAAAAGAATCACAAAAATTAAATGAATAAATGAACCCAAAAAAAAATAATAAATACGAAATTTGTAATATTTATTAAACAAATTAAAAATAATAGATATAAAAGAGTAAAAAAATATAAATTTAAGAAAAATAAATAATTTATAAAATAAATAAATTTAATTAATAAATAAACAAAATAATTCTATAATAAAATACATGTAAATACTTGTAAATGATAAATTTTAAGAAGATGGATATTTTTATAATTACATAGGGGAACAAGGTAACTACAGCATGAGAAATGGATTAATCCTGACAAATTTATTTTTATATCACAAAAGTGTTGCAGTATTACAACAAGTTTAAATTTTTCTCAAAGCTCTTGCAGTATTGCAACATAATTACTAATACTACGCCAATATACTTCTAAACATTGCCAACAAGAAGCAGTTGCTAATCTTCAAACATGTTTAGTTTCTGTAGTTCCTCTGCAGCCGAGCAGCAGTCAATGATAGAAATGTGAGAAACTGATTCTTTTTTTGATCAACAAATTGCAAGCAAATGAATCTCCAAGACGCGTTGAAGATCAAACTGAAACAAACTCCCCAAAACCCCACGATGAAACCAAGTGCAGAGCCAAGAAAGAGCCATAGCTGATCATGATCATCTTCATCTTCCTCATCTTCATCTCCACCAGGAACCCGCAATGTTCCGCCAATTCAGTGCATTTTTTTGGTAATGGATCACCACAAAGTGCTAGATTACCCTCGTAAATAGATGGATCAATGAGGGTTAGAAACTGGTTTGTTCTTGGTATTTCTCCGGACAAGTTGTTGTATGACAGGTTCAAGGAATTCAAGAAACTAAGTGAAGCCATGCTCGGAGGGATAGAGCCAGAGAGCTTGTTTCTAGATAGGTCTAAAGTTTCCAACCATTCCAATTTTCCAATCTCTGTTGGTATCTTGCCCACCAAGTGATTCCGCGACAAGTTCAAGGTCCCCAAATGAATAAGGCTTGTAAGACCTTCTGGCATCTCTCCTGATAGGTTGTTGCTTGACAGATCCACAAGGTTTACAAGGTAAAGAGTGTTGCCAAATACATACTGAGTTCCTTTTATAGCCACTTGCAAACTTCCCTCATATTGAACTGAATCTGGAGGTTAAACTTTCATAGCATTGAAATTTCCTACACAATGAGGAATGAATCTGACAGGTTATTGTGTGACAGGTCCAATATGTGAAGAGCAGAAAGCTTGCACAATTCAGAAGGAATGATTCCGTTGAAGTTGTTGGATCGCAAACGCAATATTGACAATGATGGCATGCTTTCTCCTATCCAAGCTGGAATGTTGCCAGAGAGTTTATTCTCACCAAGATCAAGACTATCCATGACAGAGCAATTTTTCAGTGAATGAGGGACTTCTCCAGAAAGATGATTTTTACTGAGTACTAAGAACCTGATTGCACGAAGAGAACCAATTGCTTCTGGAATTTCACCAGAAAGACTATTGTTTGACATGTCTAGAATATACAGGGAAGACACATTGTTCCAAAACTGAGAACTTCACCAGACAAATTATTATTAGAGATGACCAAAGTTAGCAGTTGTTGTAGATTGCCTATGGAATTGGGAATGCTACCACTTAGAAAGTTAAAAGAGATATCTAAATCTGTCAGCAAGGGACTTTTTTGGCCAAAATCTTGAGGATAGGCCCAGAAAACAAATTACCCCTCAAGTACAAGTACAGCTTTGTCACATTGGATGACCATAGCGGGAGAGGACCCTCGAACCTGTTAACTCAATCAACAGTACCTGGAAAGTTAAAGCTTAAGGAATTTGGAATTCGTCCACTTAATTTATTATAAGCAACATCTAGTTCATCTAGTGTCAAGTTTAATTGCCAGAACCAAGCTGGTATGGTGTCTGAAATCCTAACATTTTTAAGAACCAAAGTCATAAGTTCAGTTTGATTTCTAAGCCATGTTGGAAATTTTGGACCCAGTTGGCATGTTCTAATGTTGATGTATCTAAGTTTAAAAGGAGGAATCCAATCAGAACTGATGTTGAAAATCAAAGAAAAATTTCCTGAGGCGTATTTAAAGACACTTCTTTTAGGCTTGAGAGATTCCTAAAATGAGTTTCAGTTATGACACCTTCCCATTGGTTGTCAGAGAGATCTAACACTTCGATTGCTGAGAGCTGTCCGAAACTTTCTGGGATCCCATTCATTTGATTAGATGCTAGGTACAGTTCATTTAGAAAGGTCAAGTTTCCTATTGATGGTGGAATTGAACCTAGAAAGGAGTTGTACCAAAGTTCAAGGTATTTTAAGTTCTTAAGAGAACCTAAGGAAATGGGCAGATTACCGGTGAGTTGATTGAATCCCAATTCCAGTTTCTCTAACAAACTGTTATTAGTACATTCAGAAAAGCATCAATAAGATCACTCACCTCACCAATGATTTGGTTTCTAGAGAGTGTCAAAGTTCGCAAATTGCATAGCTTCCCCAAATTTCTGGATAGCCGGCCTCCAAGGAATGAATTTCCAGACAAATCAAGCTGCTGGAGAGAATTCAAGCTGGCAAATCCATCTGGGATATCACCACCTTGCAGATCATTGGAGTTGAGATCAAGACTTAAAAGGCTAGTGATGTTGAACAACCAGCGAGGTATTGTGGAGTTGAAACCATTGTTGGAAAGGTCAAGCACTTGAAGGGATGTGAAATTAAGAGATGGATTGAAAGGAAGACTGGGAAGGTTACAATTAGGCAAGTGTAACTCCACTAGAGAATGCAGCGTATTAAAAATTTCAAACCAATTTGCTGCAGCCTTGCTAAGATCTGCACCACCCAAGTTAAGATATTTCAAGAAGATAAACCAGAAAGCCATCTAAGGTGTGTTTGACTTGAATGATCAAGGAAATTATTGAGATCAAGATAAAGCAAATTTGAGAGGTTTCCAAGGCTCTCAGGAACAGTCCCACTAAAAAAGAGCCAGATAAATGAGATATCTCAGCTCCTTTAGTGATCCAATCAATTCAGGAACTTGGACACCAGTAAAATTATTCATGCTCAAGTCCAAGTGTTGCAAATCTTTCAACTGAAGCAGAGAAGGACTTATCTCACCACCCAATCCTGTTAGTGCATCATCAGCGAACGTGTCAAAGCTGTCGCGAAATGGGTTGTTCAGTTTGAGCTGAGTGACACTTCCAGTTCTGTTATGACAGCTTACTCCTCTCCAGCTACAACAATCTTCTCCGACATCCCAAGACGAGAGCCACCCTGAAGGGTCTGTAAGGTTTTGTTTGAACTGGAGAAGTACATTCCTCTCAATTTCATTGCATCCTGAAGGTCCAATACCTGCAGGTTGGGAGAAACCAAATTTAATGGTTTCCAGGTGCAAAATTCCTGACAACAGCATAAGAGAAAGGAGTGCAAAACAAGCACTATTTTTATCATAACCCATGCTTGTAATATGTAAATAATGTTTTTTCAATAGATAAAGTTATGCTACTAAATAAAAAATCTCATTACTTAACTGCCCTGCCAGCCTTGTAATTGACTTCTCAATTCCATGACATAATCAAAGCGTTGAAAAATTTAGGAATTAGAAATACTATTTTCACTATAAATACTTTCCATCTTAGCAATCCTAGCCCACTAGCTTGTTAATATTTAATGGGTTAAAATCAGCCGCCGTACGTATGATTTATAATCTCTCATTAATTATTTGACAAACATTAATCTAATATTTAAGGAACTGGTGGTCGGTGGTCCTAACCTGTATTTGGTTTTTGATTCGTTGACCTGCCAACTTACTCTTATTTTTATTACTTCTGATGATGTGAATCTGCATGTTCTGACAAGAACCATTACACAATATTCAAAGTCTAAACTTTCCTTGCAAAGAATTGATGAAAGGTAATCAGATAAGATAAACCATGAATCATCGTTGCGGATAATTTTACATCGGAATAAAATTCGGGTTTTATTGACAAAAATATTTTAGTCAATAATTATTGACACTCATTATCTGTAATCACTCTTCCAAAATATTCAATTCTTGTTCAAGTATGTATGATGCCGGGTCAAACTTTGTTTGCTAGTTCACAATTACATCCAAGTAGCAAGACCCGGCCACGGTTCCGGTTCCAACCGGAACCGTGATTGACCGGTTTGGTTGGGGTTCCACCCCGACCGAACCGGTTGGAACCGCTGGAACCGTAAGGTTCCAGTGGTTCCAACGGTTCCAACAGGAACCCTTTCTTCCCCAACGGCTAGGAGCTCTGCCCCTTAATACCAAAAAAAAAAATGAAATAGTTAATTCCTAATATATCTCTAATGACGGTAATAAAACAGTTATATTTAGGGGCATTTTTGGTATCAAAAAAATTCTAAAACTCTATAAATATGGGTCATTTTTCATTATTTCAACACACCAATTTCTCAACTCTCTCAATTCCTAAAATTCTCTTATTCTCAATCTCAATTAGTTATTATCATTCTCAATTAGTCAACTTTCTTATTCTTCTTACTTATTTCTTAAACAAAAAATGGCAAGTTCATCTGAGGACATAATGTCAAATATGCCAACCCAAGAGAGCGGCCCTAGTGTCGGTTCACAATCGCGGAGAAGAGAAGTTAAGGCTCGTTCCTCGGATGTTTTCAAAATTCATTTTCATTTAGACCGTCAAGACGATGAAAGTTCAAGAGCAGTTTGCAACCATTGTGGGGTTTCCTACAAATTTTCTGGTGGATACGGCAATATGATCAAGCACCTGGAAAGACATCATGCGGTTGAACTTTGAATTGATACGACGCAAACTCAAATGGCCAGGTACGCATTATCTAATAGAGGTACGAGTGCTGTAGATTTATTTAAATATTCTGATGCAAAAAATAGAGAAAAATTTGCGAAATTAACTTGTATGGCACATCTTTCCTTAAGCTTTGGTGAAAAACTTCATTTTACTAATTACATGCATAATGCTTTAAATCCTGCTGCATGTAGAATGACTCGAAACACAACAAAACGTCATATTTTTAAATTATACAAAGATGGTAAAATTATTTTAAATGAAATATTTAAAGAGATTAAATGTCGTATTTCTATATGTTCTGATATTTGGAGTGACCATTGGCAAACACACTCATACATGGGTGTGACTTGTCATTGGATTGATGCATCATTTACCATGCAAAAATGACTTATTGCATTTAGAGTTTTTGATGACCAACATACTGCACAAAATATTTATAGAATGATGAAGGTAATTTTTTATGAATATGATTTAGTAGATAAAATTTTAACAATTGGATTTGATAATGCATCTGCAAATACTGCATCCATCAATGATTTAAAAGAAATATGTCAACCAAATTTAGGGGGTCGGTTTTTTCATATTCTTTGCACATGTCATGTCCTTAACTTATGTGTTCAAAATGGTCTGAAATTATTATCACCTTTCATTGATCCTATTAAGACGGCACTTAATTGTATTTGGTCATATTCTCAAGTTATGAGAGAATATGTCAAGTTTTGTAAAATAAATGGTATTAAACCGATTAAATTTTCAAGAGATGTTCCAACACGTTGGAATTCAATTATTTTCTTTTATGTCAAGCATTACAATATAAAGATGTATTATGTAGTTTTTTTTCTCAACATGTTCAAAATATCACACTTTTTCCTAGTCAATGGGATATTTGTGAAAAAAATTTAGAAATTTTAAAAGTTTTTAATGATGCTACTTTAATTTTTAGCGGGGTTTATTATCCTACAGCACATTTATTTCTTCTTGAAAGTTTGAATATTGTTGGTACTCTCGATGAACATGTTGAAAGTAGCGATCCTAATGATATTGTTTTGTTCGAAGCCATAGAAGGTAAAATGGTTGAATTATTTTAGATAAATTCATTTACTTTATCTTATTGCTGCTGTTTTTTATCCTAAATTTAAATTAGAAGGTTTGAATAGTGCTTTACAAGCTTACTATGGTTATTTATGAATATTAAATGAAATTGATATTACAAGAATAATAGTGAGATTAAGAAATGATTTAATTGAGTTATTTAATGATTATATTGTAATATATAACTTAGAAACATTAGGTGAATCTAGTAGTAGCAAACCGGTAATTCAAACAAGACTTAGCGCAGGGGATCGTTGGTTACTGCAACGAAATAAAAAAATTAGGGATACGAAAACTAATAATCCCGAATTAGATAATTATTTATCTACAAATTTCGAGTTTCCTACTGAAAGTTTAGTTAGTAAAAATTTTAAAATCCTTCAAATGGTGGAACCGACATCAAAATATATATATTGTTTTATCAATTATTGCTAAAGAGATATTGGCAGCACATATTTCCACCGTTGCGGTTGAGCAAGCCTTCAGCTTGGGAGGCAATATATTGGAAGCTAGATGATCTTCATTACATCCAAGCACTCTAGAAGCAACAACTTGTGTGGATGATTGGACTCAAGCTGATCTAAGACAACAAGAAGATGCCCCCGATGATTTTGAAGACTTGTTCGATAATGCATCTGCAACAACAAGTGCAAGCGGAACTGCAGCTGAAGGATCAATTAATAATGATGATTGATAATTACAAAATTGTAAATTTTCAAAGGGAAAATATCTTAAAATTGTAATGGAACTACGTGAGCTTTGATTCCTCTCACCCCTGGAGGATACGTAGGCAACTTAATTTTTTTAAAATTTAAGTTCAAGCTCTTCAATTTAATAATTTTATTTATTTATTAAATTAATCTAATTTATTTTAATTATTTTAGAAAATTTTTTTTTAAAAAAAAGTTCGAACCGAACAGGAACCGACCGGTTCGGTTCCGGTTCGGTTCATGGTTCCGGTTCCACTTAAGTGTGGAACTGGAACCGAACCGGAATTAACCTGTTCGGTTCTGGTTCCACACTTGTGGAACCAGGAACCAGCCGGTTCGGTTCGATTTCGAACCGGAACCGAACTGCCGGCCAGGTCTAGGTAGTATGATGCTACCTAGTTTATGAGCGCCTTGGTAGGCACCCATGATTGAAGTGTGGGTGCCTATGTCGATGTCCACAGAAGAGAGTGGGCGCATGCGAGCGCCCTAGTGACCATAAATATAACAAAAATGATAAATATATATAAATCTTTACTTAAAGTTTCTACACCTCTCTCACTATAGCTACAGTGAGTTACTGTAGCTCGCTGTAGCTACAGTGAGAATGGTGTAGAAACTTTAAGTATGTATATCATTACTCTAAATATAATATGCGATTTTTACAAACACTTGGTATGCAGTTTTAACCAACACAATATTAACTCAAAAATATTCTAATTCAATGCTAAGTCCAGCAAAAACAACCATATTTGCAACACATTTGCAACTTAAATAAATTTCTAATAGATTAGATCACTCAACTAAGTAGAGATTTCACCTTTTATGCACCAAAACTACATCAACCACCGCGCAAATGTACTACCGAGTACCACGTCGTCGCCATTGTCGGAAGATATCACTGGAAGTACTCTGTTATCGCCGAATGTCCTTTGCAATCGTCGAATTCAAGGTTCATGATGTGGTAAAAATTGTGTTATTAAACAGTAGAATAACATGCAAACAAACAGATCACAACCAATAATACTAACCAATCTATGCAAAACCCTAAAACTTGAAGTTTGAAGAGAAACCTAGAAATTATAAGAACGAATCCAAGTCGAGATCTCTCTGTTCTTTCTCTTCTTGCTACCCTTTACACCCTCAACGATGTTGGCCTTAGACTCCATAGTCTTGTAGCTGGCCTTCTCAGACATCATGTTGTCCTCCTCGATTCTCAATCGAACATTAAGGTCTTCAAGGCTCATCTAATTCTTCTTGTGTTTCAGATAGCTCCTGAAGTCCTTCAATGATGGAGGCAACGTTTCAATAATGGTAGCAACCTGAAACGTCTCACAGAGTTTCATACCTTCATCCATTATTTCATGAATGATCAAATGCAGTTCACCCAACTGAGAGATTACTGTTCTTGAATCTACCATCTTGTAGTCCAGGAACCTACCCACGACAAATTTCTTTTGTCCGGCATCCTCGGTTTTATATTTCTTGTCGAGAGATTCCCAGAGAACCTTCGCAGAAACCATGCCTTGGTACACATTGTACATGGTATTGTCAAGTCCACCCAAAAGGTAGTTCTTGCACAAGAAGTCGCCAGACGACCATGTCTCTTCCTGCAGTTGCTTGGCTATTTCCGACTCACCCTCCACAGGTTCCGGAGGATCTTTAAGGTATTTAGCCAACTGCAGAGTTGTCAGATAGAATAGCATTTTGCTCTGCCACTGTTTAAAGTTTGCCCCACCAAACTTCTCCGATTTTTCTCCATGAGAGACCGGTACTATGATGTTTCCGCTAGCCATATGTAACTGGAAAACCAACAGGGGTCAATTAGTCTACAAAAGACAATTTGCACAACGATCAACAAATGATCTTGTTCCAAGTGATATACCAAGTATCCACTTGTTGTTCTATTGGACAATAGTACCAATAAACACAAGTCCTTGAATTTCCAACCAATATTTCTTATGAAAAGTAGATATAGGAATATTCCCAAAGGACGAGGGGGGTTGGAGTAACCACTTAAGTCCCTGACCACTTAGGCTCTTATCGCCTTTTTGACAGAATATCCTTTAACCACTTTCTCAATAGAACTTCTTAGTAATTCAAACTCAGTATTTCACTTTTAAATGTCATAATACAGTATACGATATGTGTAGATATATTTGAATGTGTCAAACAAGATTGGATGGAATTACTTGTGTAAGATTACACTTTAAATTCTCAACCAAGTGTACAACACACAATTAGTTTTCAACTTTATCACTATGTGTATGCTTGTGATAATTGAACAACCTAATAATAACTTAAATCTATATTACCAAGATTATTATGATTCAGTATATGATTAACTAAGTTAATGTTATTAATCTAAGTCTTTACAGTTTATAACAATTCCAGGACTAATTCGTTAGTGTCGCGTTCGTATCTACGTTCGAACGAGACTGTCCAGTGTGTGTATGTTCGTGTTGCGTTCGAGAACGCGTTCGAACGAAGTGTTCCAGAGAGTTCACGTTCGTGTTGCGTTTGCAACACGTTTGAACGAACTAAGTCAGAAGTTTGCGTTCGATTTACGTTTGAATACGCGCTCAAACGTTCTTAGGCAGAAAGCTTGTGTTCGAGTTGCGTTTGAAGACGCGTTCGAACGTTCTTATGAATTTTCAGATTTTTGCCTTCGCGTTCGAACGCCCTACGTATTTTTCATGCACAGACAATATTTTCCCAGAAAATTTTCTAACCTAGCATGCGATTCACTATCTAACAACACTAAATAATAAGTTCTTAAGATTTCCAGGTTTTTCTTCAAACTTCAAGTTTTAGGGTTTTGCATAGATTGGTTAGTATTCTTGGTTGTGATCTGTTTGTTTGCATGTTATTCTACTGTTTAATGACACAATTCTTACCACAATCTTAAGAACTTATTAGCCTCCGTCTCTGGTGCTTACAGATTCAAAATGGCCTATGTTCTCCTACGATTCCTTGGATGCTTCTTGTTTAAGGAGCACTCATTAACAAATGTTTGAATTAGGAAATTGGTGGAACTATCTCTCAAACAATGGAAAAATGTGACTCTAAAATTCGGATGTTATTGTATGTCTTTGAAATTGGATATAGTGCCTCTTTTATAAGGCATGGAAGGTTGCCAATAGGGCACCCCTTAAGTTGGGGTGCAACCCTCCAAATGGTTGTACCCCTCCCATGCACCCCTCCTATCCAAAAGACATATTCATCCTTTAAATAATATTGGAAGAATTTCCAACACATGAGTATGGAAGATTAGGATTCCAATTGAGTTCCAAATGAGAGAGAGAGAATGAAAAAAAAGATATGTGTGAATAATGGTAAAATGGAAAGAATACTTGGAATTTGATTATTAAAAATATGTTTTAAAATATAGGTTAATTTTATGGGTGTCCAAATTTTCGGGTCAACTTGCGACCCGACCCGTGTAGGTTTCAAAAGAAATTAGTGGTTTTTCTGGTCAACCCGACCTGACTCGACCCGAATTTTACGGGTTGGATCACGGGTTTGACCTTAATACCCAACCCGACCTTATATTTTTTTTATTTTTCAGAAATTTTTATTATTTTTCTAAAAATTTTATGATTTTTCTAAAAATTTTAATATTTTTTTAAAATTTTTATATTATTTTATTTATTTATTACTTTTGTTGTTTTGAAACTTTATATATATGATCATTTTCGGAACATAAAATAACTAATATTTATATTTCAAAATAATTAATTGATTAAAAAAATATTTTTTTGGCCGACCCGATCCGATCGTGTTTCACCCCCGCATGACCACCCCTAGTTAATTTTGTATTTAGTTAAAGAAAATTGGTTAGTTTTATAAATTTCCCAATATTTTTCATCTTAGTTATCCTAGCCGGGCTAGCCCACTAGCTTTGTTAATATTTGATGGGTTATGATTTATATGCGCCATTTGTTTGAGAATATTAATTGAGAGTATGAGCTAACTTATAAGTATTGTACTAAGAACATATGCTAACTTATAAGCTCATCAAACTTTATACCAAATGGTATAATAATCTCTCATTAATTATTTGACAAACATTAATCTAATAATTAAGGAACTTGCAGTCCAAACCTGTATTTGGGTTTTGATTCGTTGACCTCCCAACTTGCTTTTATTTTTATTACTTCTGATGATGTAAATCTGCATGTTCTGAGAACTAAGTAAATCTTCCCAAGTATTGTTAGACCAGAAACCATTAAATATTCAAAGTCTAAACTTTCAGTGCAAAGAATTGTTGAAAGGTAAACAGATAAGATAAACCATGAATCATCTTTACGAATACTCACAAACAAAATCCAATTAATAATTCTTGACACTCAATATCTGTCAATGTTTGCTTCAAATCATTCTTACAAAATATTCAAGTACATGCTGCCAGGTCGATTTAAATAACATTTTTGTTAGTACTCTTCCAACATCACTGGAACATTAATAAATCAGCAGCCTTATTGACTTCTTAACAAGTTATGTATAACAACAACAACAATAATAATAATAATAATATAATAATAATAATAATAATAATAATAATAATAATAATATATAATCAACTTGTGAAAAATTCTTAACGTGTTTGACTTTGTAAATTAAACAGTATACATAATCCCACATAAGGGGAGGTTTTGTATATTTATCCAGGCTTGGATTGGGTTAAGTTGCAGGTTGGTAGAAAAGTTGTATGGGTTCAATGAAGAAGAAGAGAAGCTGTTGGTTGACCTTAAGTATGATGCTGGTGATAATATTTATGTTGATGATGATGGCGTGTACAGTAAAAATGGTGAGTGCGAAGGGCTTCAGCCCCAGTGAGTGCATGCGGGAGAGGCGTGGGGTGATGAATGCCTGCACGCAGACAGTTTTTGGGCAGCCTCCATCTCCGGTTTGTTGCCAACGTATTAGGGCTAACCACCTTGAGTGTATTTGTCCTGCCTTTACACCTAAAATTGCTTCTCTTATCGACCTTAACCTAGCCACTTTGATTTTCAAAGCTTGTGGTAGAAGGGTGCCTCGACACTTCAAGTGCGGCAGTAAGTGCTCTTTCACGTGGATCAGGATTTAGTATCGATATTAGATACTAATTATTTTCTTATTATTACTCTTTTTTTTTTTGGGTTGTGTTGATCTTTTAAAGATTTTGTGGCGCGTGTAAATTCATACTGTTTAAATTAATCTTGCAGGTATACATTTTCCATGAAGATTCCATAGAAGAGTACGTATGAGCTATATGATCATTGGGCACCCCTTGTTAGTTCTCGATATGGACGTCTATATATATGTGTCTCTGTATTATATGAGAGGAATATGTGACCAGAACTTATGGGATGTATAGAGAATAAGCTAATAGCAATTAGGAAAGCATTTCAATGTCTTTGTACTTGATTTTAAGGGATAATTAAATCGACGTTTGCGATGTATTCGATTGCATATCTCTTCTCTGGCGATTTATCGCAAAAGTTGACTTATAGCATTAGATTGCCTTGCTCACTAATTGTTGATGCAGATGTTTGGACCAGATTATACACATCGAATTTGTAATAGTAGAAATTGATACAAAATCAAAAATAAATAAATAATACAAAAATAATGAAAGACTTAGTTTATATGATTCGGTATTTGGCCTACATCCATGGAAGAAAAGTATTGGAGTTTTATTATTCTTGATAGTGGTTACAATGAGTAGAGTGTTGTCCCGTAACTCCTTCCTATTGAGCCTCTTCTTCTATTTATAGATACTCAAAAAGTGGTTTTTTCCACTCCCCATTATGAGGGTCACGAGCTTGGAAGTTAAGGCAGGTTAGTGGAGTAGTTTCATGGATGTGGGTGGTGTTGTGATTCTCTGATTACTCTAAAGTGTATTTGAGGAAAATTTGAAACTTTCTATTACTTACAAGAATAGAATTACAAGTGTTGAAACTTAAAAAAAAAAAAAAAAAAAAAAAAACCTAATTTCTACACTCTCAAAGCTTTCTCTCTTGAAGCTTTACAATTTGGGATGTTTTGAGCTCTCTATTTATAATGAAACTCAAGCTCACTGCTTCAACAAACTCAATCAAAACACCTAAATGTATTTTGGTGTTTTGCACCATTGTCAAAAGGTAGTGATCTCCTTTTTGACAATGGTGGCACCAATCTTTGAAAATAATGGCAATGGTGGGATCATATCATTGACAATTGTGTCAACATATAATGAAAGTTGGATATTACAATTCTCCCCCTCCAACTGCATCCGAAAAATGATTGTCATTTGACAGCTATCCCAGCAATGTCTCTGCATAACTCTAGCTTGTCTCGAGTAACCACATTTGTTAACATGTCAGCTGGATTCTCATCTGTATGGATTTTCACTAGTCTCATCAGTTGTTGATCCATCACCTCGCGTATCCAATGATAGCGAATATCGATGTGCTTCGTCCGGGAATGATATATTGAGTTTTTGCTCAAGTCCAAAGCACTCTGACTGTCACAATGTATATTGTATCATGTCTGCTTGATCCCTAGCTCTTGGAGAAAACGCTTTAACCACAACATTTCTTTTACTGCTTCAGCTATAACGATGTACTCAGCTTCTGTTGTGGATAATGCAATACACCTCTGTAATCTCAACTGCCATGACGCAGCTCCCCTTGCAAAAGTGTAAAGAAAACCTATTGTAGATTTTATACCATCAATATCGCGTGCCATATCTGAATCTGTATAGCCTTCCAAGATCGGATCAGCTCCCCTATAGCACATACGAAACTTCGATGTACCCTTGAGGTACCTGATAATCCATTTGACTGCCTCATAGTGTTGTTTTCATGGGTTAGAGAGAAAACGGTTCACTACACCAATTGCGTGAGCAATATCTGGCCTAGTACATACCATCGCATACATAAGGTTTCCAACAGCTGAAGAATATAGTATCGATGACATCTCCTCTATCTCTTTCTTGGATGAGGGGCACGAACTCTTGCTCAGTTTGAAATGGTGCGCTAGCGAAATGCTGACTGGTTTGGCTTTCTGTATATTAACTCTCATGTGAAAGCCACAACTTCTTGTTTTATCTATCACGAACAATCTCCATTCCCAAAATCTGTTGAGCTGATCCTTAGTCTTTCATGTCGAAAGACTTAGAGAGTTCATTCTTCAGTTGGCTGATCTTCGCTGCTTCTTGTCCAACAATCAACATGTCGTCCACATATAGTAGAAGAGTAATGAAATTTCTATCTGGAAACCTTTGAATGTATACCCACTGATGTGATGTAGTTCTTTTGTATCATTGACCTACCATCAACGAGTCAAACTTTTTGTATCACTGCCTCGGTGCTTGCTTGAGCCCGTACAAGCTCTTTTTCAGCTTGCAAACAATGTTTTCTTTTCCTGAAACCTTGAATCCTTCTGGCTGCTCCATGTAGATTTCTTTATTCATATCACCATGAAAGAAAAATTATTTTGACATCTATTTGTTCAAGCTCTAAGTTCAAACTAGCTACCAATCCTAGGATAACTCGGATTGAAGCCATTTTTACCACTGTTGAAAAAATTTCATCAAAGTCAATTCCCTTTTTTCTGTAGGAATCCTTTGACTACTAGTCGAGCTTTGTGTTTCACCATATTTCCGTTGCCATCTTTCTTGAGCTTAAACATCTATTTGTTCTTTAGTGTCTTCATTCTATGTGGGAGCTTGACTATCTCATAAGTGTTGTTTTTCTGCAGAGATTCAATTTCATCCTGCATTGTGTGCAGCCATTTATCTTTATCTTTATGAGATACAGCTTCGTTGAAGGTTTCTTGCCCCCCTTCGTTAGTAAGCAGAATGTATTCAGATCCTGAGTATTTGGCTGATAGAATCCGGCCTCGTTCAGATCTTCATACTGAAGGTTCACTGATTTCTAGCTGTCTATTGTCATCCTGATCTGTGGATGATCTTGTAGCCTCTGATGGACCAGGTTGCAGCTCCCCCTGCTCAACACCACATTCCTCATATGATTCTTCTTTTGGCATGTCTTGCACCCCATCATTATATGTGGCCACTCGTGTTGGTGCTGGAGTTGTATCTGGATTTGCATCAGCTTTGTCGGCACTAGAATTAGAAGACATCTTGGGCTTTTCAATGCCTTCTATTGTCTGGTCTTCAAGAAACACTAAATCTCTGCTTCTGATAACCATCTTTTCCTTTGGGTCCCATAAACTGTATCTAAATTATTCGTCTTCATGGCCTATGAAGATGCATGGTGTAGTCTTTGCATCGAGCTTCTGCCTGAGCTCCTTGGATACATGTGCAAATGCTAAACAACTGAATGTTCTAAGGTGAGAATATGAGGGATTCTTACCAGACCACACCTTCTCCAGAATTTCAAAGTTCAACGGTACAGATGGTGATTTGTTGATCATGTAGTAGGTTGCACGAATAGCTTCTCCCTGGAATGGCTTTGGCAGCTTAGCAATGTTGATCATGCTTCTGACTTTCTCCATAATGGTGCGGTTCATCAATTCAGCGACACCATTGTGTTTTGGGGTACATGGAACAGTCCTCTCGTGTCGAATGCCATTACTTCCGCAGTAGACATCGAATTCCCTAGAAGTGTATTCGCCTCCATTGTCTGTGCGAAGGCACTTCAGTTCCCTTCATGTTTCACACTCAACCATGGCATGAAACAATTTGAAATAGTCCAAGACCCGATCCTTTGATTTCAGAAAATAAACCCATACCTTCCGAGAAGCATCGTCAATGAAAGTCAGAAAGAATTTATTACCACCTAGTGTCTTGACCTCCAAAGGACCACAAACATCAGAGTACACTAGACTGAGTAACTATGATCTCCTTGTAGAAGAGAAATTGAAAAAGATAATATGTTACTTACCGAAAAGACAATGGTTGCAATGATCTAGAGCAACATTTTTGGAGACAGTGATTAGATCCTTCTTTGTCAAGGTAGACAACCCTCTTTTACTCATGTGACCAAGTCTCTGGTGCCACAGATTTTGAGAAGCCTCTGGTTCAGCTACATTGAGGCTTACTGCACAAATCTTCACATGAGTCTTGTATAGAGTTCAACAAATATGTCCCCGGGCGATGACCATGGCACCTTTTATCATTCTCCAAGTGCCATTACTGAAGTGGCTAGCATAACCCTATTTGTCAAGGGCTACCCTCGAGAGTAAGTTGAGCCGAAGTTCTAGAACATGTCTTACCTCCTTCAGGGTTACTGTATACTATGCATTTGTCTGCAACTGTTTTTCACCAATTCTCACTATCTGAGAAGAACTGATATATCCCATTTTCACTGCTCCAAAGACTCATGCTTTGTATGTTGTGAAAAAATCCCTGTGGGGAGTGACGTGATAGGATGCTGCAGTATCTACCACCCACTCGACATCTTGAGTTGTGGTGAGAAGACATGCTTCTTCCTGGCCGGAGCATATAGCTATATCTCTTGTGGTAACTACTAGTGTCTCCGCATCATTTTTCTTCGGCTGGTTTTTGTTGGGGTTTTGGCGCGGGTGTAGCGGAAGCTCGCAATTCGGGCGAAATCATAATTTTACAACTTTTAAAAATTACCGAATAAATTATTCAATATCCAATATTGACCGGTGCGAAATCACACGCATAATACGCAAGCACACGTATCGTTCAAGTAGTATAAAAAGTATTGATCCCACAAGGACTTAAAACCTAAGCTATTAATTTTTATGAGGCCAAATGATTACTAGTATCTAACAGATTGATTGATTGATTGGGTGATGACTTTAAATTTAAAAACAAGTGAATAAAATTGTGCTAAAGTAGGTTGAGGAAAATTCAAATTTATAAAACTATCCAGGGTTGTGATTTCTTCCAATATCATTTTAAAGATGAAGTGGTTATTAAATGTTTGTGTAATATATCGGTTTACTAACCTGGAACACGAAATTATGCAAAAGCCTCTATCGATGGTCAGATGCAAATACCCAGTTTAACCCAATTGAACCATATGTCTATGTCAACCAAATTACCGGGATTCATTAAGTTTAAGTTCCAATTATGGCTACCCCCGCCCGACATGTATATGTCTATCCTGTAAGGAAATCTATTAAAGGGTTATCTATCCTCAAGGAAGATCGTGGGCTACTAAGTCTAAGGCTGAAACCTAAAATTCCTTTATCAAGTTTATTTTAGATTTACCAGATCAATCTTATTAATGGCCAGTTAACAAGATGTATTAAGCTTAAGACTTAATAAGTAAACCTTTAAATTACCCAAACTATAAAATAACCCATTATAAACTTGTGATATTAAAATTCATCACAACCCCAGATAACTAACTTAGTTACGACACATAACTAGGGCTAGTAAAAACTTAAAAATAAAATACATAAAGTAAAATGCTGAAAAGTAAATGCGGTAAAGTAAATACTGAAAAGAAAAATTACAATAAAATAAAATGTTAGGGTTAAAGGATATACTTTTACCACTACTATTTTAGATATCTCCCTTAATATAATTTATTAACTTGTGATAACATTACCAACCAGCCATATAGGCGGTAACCTGATTAAGTCAAATTAAGTCCGACCTGCCATAAAAGTGGTATCAATATTTGTCCATAAACCAGCTATATAGGCGGTATATTACCAACTGACCAACCAGGCGGTATCCATGCTTAGTCAGATTAAAACCAGTTTATAATTGATTACCGGCCGACCAATATAGCGGTATCATTGTTAAGTCAAATTTTAAATAGTGAATATATTATAATTAAGGGAGATTAATCTAAATAGCAGTAATAAAAGTTTTACTTTTCACCATAGCATGGGAAGTTACCTCCTCATAGCTTAATAGTAAAAACTGAAAAAGTAAAGAAAGTTAATTACTATTACAGAAAGTAAATAAAAATTAATTACAAAACAGAAATTAAAAGAAAACTAGATACAAACTCATTATTTATTCAGAGAATTACAGAGAGGAAGGTACATCTGAAACTGAAATTTTGAGCTGAATTTATAGGCGTCAATAAGGTTTCCCCATCGTGACGTACAAGTTGTTCTTGCGTCGTGAAGCGGACACGTGTCACGCTCTGATTGGTTCCGTCGAGATTCTTATCTGATGATATGGTATTTTGGATGATTAACTCAATAATTGAGCTGACGTGGCAGTGACATGGCGATGACGTGGCAATGCGTGGCGACACATGGCGATAGCGATTATCGGCACCGTAGGATTGTGACACGTGGTGCGCTATGATTGGCTGATGATGATGTGGCAGTGATGTGGCAATGTTGACTCGGTCTTCTACTAACGTGGCGATGACGTGGCTGACACGTGGTGACACGTGGCGATGGAGATTGTCGGAACCATAAAATGATGACACGTGGCACAACGCACGTTAGCAGATTGGCTGTGATGTTGACACGTGTCCCGACGCACGTTAGCAAAGTCAAACTAGTAGTTACCACAAGAGATTTTTGAGGGAGAGAAGGAAATTTCTTGTGAAGATTTGTGAGAGCTTCTTCCATCGTGAAATGACTTTACCTGCAAAAATTAAACACACAAAAATAAAACACACCAGATCATAATATATACAGAAATTGCATGTGTTGCCTCCATACGAGCGCTAAGTTTAACGTCGTCAGCTAGATGTGACTTTTCGAACGTTAGAATGGATCTGAAAGTGTGACACTTTCTTTTTGTCGCTCAAATTATTCTCCCCATTAGTACTTGACATGCTGACTATTAACCTTGAATGTGTTGTTGCTGTTGGGATCCAGTAACTCAACAGCTCCATATGGTAAAACCCGAGTGATCAAAAATAGACCTTACCACATTGATTTCAAATTTCCAGGGAAAAGTTTCAACCTCGAGTTGCATAACAACACCTGTTGCCTTAGTTCCAACTATCTGTACACTATTTTTCGGTCATGCCATTTCTTGGTCTTTTATTTGTATAATCTGGTATTCTCATAAGCTTGTAGACGAAACTCCTCTAATTCGTTGAGTTGGTGAAGTCGTTTCTCTCCTGCAGCTTATGGATCAAGATTCAACTTCCTCAATGCCCAGTACGCCTTGTGTTCAAGCTCAACTGGCAGATGGCATGCTTTCCCCAACACCATACGATGTGGGGACATACCAATGGGTGTCTTGTAAGTTGTCCGATAGGCCCATAATTCATCATCCAATTTTATAGACCAGTCCCTTCTTGTTGATCCAACGGTTCTCTCTAAGATTCTTTTGATCTCTCTGTTTGAAACTCCAACCTGTCCATTTGACTGAGGATGATAGGCAGTGGCAACTTTATGAGTAACTCCATATTTAGATAGGAGCGCATCGAAATATTTGTTGCAGAAATGTGTGCCACCATCGCTGATGATTGCACGAGGTGTTCCAAAGCGAGTGAAAATATTCTTTTTAAAGAATTTGATCACCACTTTTGAATCATTGGATGGCAGTGCAATTGCTTCAACCCATTTGGAGACGTAGTCTACAACAACCAGTATGTACATGTTTTCGAATGATGGAACAAAGGGTCCCATAAAATCAATACCCCACACATCGAATATCTCCACTTCCAAAATATTTTGCAAAGGTCCTTCATTTCTCCTCGAAATATTCCATGTTCTCTGGCACTTGTCACATTGAAGAACAAAAAGATAAGCATCTTTAAAAAGAGTAGGCCAGGACAAACCTGATTGAAGGACTTTAGCTTCAGTTTTATTCCCGCTGAAGTGTCCGCCATATGGTAATGAATGACAGTGTTGCAAAACACTGTTGACCTCCTCATGTGGAACACACCGTCTCAGTAGTTGATCAGCACAGCGTTTGAACAGGTACGGCTCATCCCAGACATAGTGTTTGACTTCTTTGAAAAACTTCTTCTTTTACTGAGTTGTCCAATCCAACAACCATTTTCCTGATACAATGAAGTTGACATAGTCAGCATACCAAGGGGCATCCTACTGTTTCATGGCAAACAACTATTCATCTGGAAAAGTTTCTTTGATTGATAGTTATTTGCCAGTTGTTTCTCCATTCTCGAGCCTCGATAAGTGATCTGCCACTTTATTTTCTGTCCATTTCCTGTCTCGAATCTCCACATCAAATTCTTGCAGAAGAAGTATCCAACGGATCAATCTGGGTTTGGCATCTTTCTTCGTGATTAGATATTTGATTGCTGAATGATCTGTGTAGACCACCACTTTGGGACCCAGCAGATATGAGCAGAATTTGTCAAAAGCGTACACAACTGTGAGCAACACCTTTTCAGTGGTTGTGTAGTTGAGTTGAGCTTCATTCAAAGTTCTTCTGGAGTAGTAAATGGTGTGAAAAATCTTTACTTTGCGTTGTCCCAAAACTGCACCTACAGTAAAATCACTAGCGTCACACATTACCTCAAATGGAAGGGTCTAGTCTGGTGCTACAATGATAGGAGCAGAAACCAGCTTCTGTTTTAAGATCTCAAAAGCTTCATGGCATTCTTTGGTGAAGTTGAAAGGCACATCCTTCTCCAGAAGATTTCAAAGAGGTTTTGCAATTTTGGAAAAGTCTTTGATAAATCTCCTGTAAAAACCAGCATGTCCAAGAAAGCTCCGAATCCATTTGACAGATGTTGGTGGAGGTAGTTTTTCAATTTTTTCAATCTTTGCTTTGTCTACCTCGATTACCTTTTTTGAGATCCGGTGTCCCAAAATAATGCCTTCCTGCACCATGAAGTGGCATTTCTCCTAGTTGAGTACTAGGTTGGTATCTTCGCACATTTGTAACACATGTTCCAGATTTTACAAGTAGTGGTCAAAAGAGTCTCCAAACACAAAGAAATCATCCATAAAAACCTCTATACTCTGTTCCATCATATCTCAGAAAATGGCCATCATGCAACGCTGAAATGTGGCAGGGGCATTACATAGTCCAAATGGCATCATGCGGAAAGCAAAAGTACCATACGGACATGTAAAAGTGGTTTTCTCTTGATCTTTTGGGATGATAGAAATCTGATTGTATCCTGAATATCCGTCCACAAAGTAATAGAACTCATGTCTCGCCAGTCTATCCAGCATTTGATCAATGAATTGCAGTGGAAAATGGTCATTTCTCGTGGCTTTGTTCAACTTTCGGTAGTCCATGCATAATCTCCATCCAGTCACTGTTCTTGTAGGAATCAGCTCATTCTTTTCATTTGTGACTACAGTGATTCCTCCTTTCTTTGGCACACACTGCATATGACTCACCCAAGTGCTATCTGAGATGGGGTAGATGATACCAGCATCCAACTATTTGATGATTTCTCTCTTTACCACTTCCTTCATGATTGGATTGAGTCTTCGTTGATGCTCCACTGTGGGTTTGTATTCATCGTTCATCAGAATCTTGTGCATGTAAAATGATGGACTACTGCCTCGAATGTCTGCTATAGTCCAGCCAATGGCTCTCTTGTGTTCTCGTAACACTCTCAGTAACTTTTCTTCCTGCTCCAATGTTAGTGAAGAAGAAATAATAACAGGTAATTCAGGAGAGTTTCCAAGAAATATATACTTGAGATGGCTCGATAGTAATTTCAGCTCCAGCTGTGGTGGTTCTTCAATTGAGGGCTTGATTCGATCTTTCTTTGGAAGTTCCAGACTTTCAACTGGTGGTGTTGATTTGAATCGGAATGGTTTGACAAGGTAGTTGATACATTCCAGGATTTCAGCATCTAGCTCGTTGTCAGTCATGTTGGTGATGCAAGCTTCAAGTGTATCCGTGGGATTTGGCTCATTATCCTAAATGATACTATCAACAACATCAACTCTGAAACATTCTTCTTCATTTTCATCACTCGGGAATTTCATTTCTTTGAAAACATTAAAGGTAACTTCTTGGTCTTGAACTTTCATGGTTAGTTCTCCTTTTTGTACATCAATATCAGTTCGTCATGTCGCCAAGAATGGTCTTCCAAGGATGATAGGTACATCTTTGTCTTCTTCCATGTCAAGGATAATGAAATCTGCTGGGAGAATATATTTTTCGACTTTGACCAGCACATCTTCAACAACACCTCTTGGAAATGCGATCGTTCGGTCAGCAAGTTGCAGAGAGACTGAGGTAGGCATTGCTTCTCCAATTTTCAGTTTCCTGTAAATAGAAAAATGCATCAAATTAACACTTGCACCTAAGTCACATAAAGCCTTACCGATATAATGTTCTCCAATGGTGCATGGGACAGTGAAACTGCCAGGATCTTTCAACTTCCTTGGATTTGGTTCTCTGTTGCTGGGAAGATTTCCTGGGGTCTGTAACTCTGAGCATTAGCCAGTTGTCCAATTTGATTCTCCAGTGCTTTGATAGAGGCAGATTGGCTCTGAAACATAGCATCATATTTTTTTAACTGAGTCAGCACTTCCGCTATTCCTGGTTCATTTGCATGTTCTTGGCCTTTATTCTGTTGCTGTTGGAATCCGGGTGGTGGGTAATTCTTTTGTCCTGAATTGTTGCTCCATGAAAAATTGAAATAATTCCTCCACCCTGGGTTGTAGGTGTTGGAATATAGATTGTTCCCCTGTCTGTTGAAATTGTTGACAAAATTCACCGCTTATTCAAGTTGGTTTGGTTATGGTGCTCCTCCATATGGTGAACTTGTGGATCCAGTGGTAAGAGTCTCCATGAATTTGCATATCTGATCCAGCTTGGCGTTGACTACTGTGTTGGCTCCAACTTCATAAATTCATGTAATTCTTTGGATCATGCTCTCTTCTGTTGGCCATTTCTTCGATTAGGTCCCAGGGTTGATCTTCTCCTTTTGCCATCAAAGCTCCTCCAGCAGCAGCATCAATTGTGGTTCTCATCAGTCCAGAAAGTCCATTATATAAGGTTTGAACTTGAAGCCATTTTGGAATCTCATGGTGAGGACATTTCTGGAGCAAATCTTTGTACCTTTTCCAAGCTTCGTAGAGAGTTTCCGAGTCTTGTTGTACAAATGATGTGATGTCATTCCTCAGCTTTCCAGTTCTGGCTGGTGGAAAGTACTTTGCAAGAAATTTGGTGGCTAAAGTGTTCCAAGTTGTGATGGAACCTGCTGGTAGTAAATGTAGCTAAGCTTTAGCTCTGTCTTTCAAGGAGTATGGAAAAACCCACAGTCTCATTACTTCTTCAGCTTCTCGGTTGTAATTGAAAATGCCGCAAACTTCCAGGAAGTTGCTGATGTGGGTATTAGGATCTTCACTTGCATTCCCCCAAACTGCACTGACTGCTGAATCATCTGAATGCATGTTTTGATGTCACACGCATTTGCTGGTAAATGAGGAAGTACAATACAGGAAATGAAGCCGTCGACTACCAGAATGGTTCTGTCTCGAATGGGTATTGGTGCTGCAACTTCCAAAGGTTCAGGTTCCATGTTGACTAAAGCTTCTTGGCCTTCTTGCCTTTCCCTTCTCAACTGTCTGATGGTTCTTTCAATTTCTGGGTCAAGCGGTCGGAGTTCAAAGCTTCTGGTTCGTCTCATGTAGTTTCTGAGAACCTGAAACACAAGAAAACAAAAACAATAAGTAAAAAGAAATTAGATACAAGTAAAGGTATCTAACCTCAAAACTAATAGTGAAAGATAAATAAGTCTCTGGCAACGGTGCCAAGAACTTGACCGGTGCGAAATCACACACGTAATACGCAAGCGCACGTATCGTTCAAGTAGTATAAAAAGTATCGATCCCACAATGACTTAAAACCTAAGCTATTAATTTTAATGAGGCGAAATGATTACTAGTATCTAACAGATTGATTGATTGATTGGGTGATGACTTTAAATTTAAAAACAAGTGAATAAAATTGCGCAAAAGTAGGTTGAGGAAAATTCAAATTTATAAAACTATCGAGTGTTGTGAGTTCTTCCAATATCATTTTAAAGATGTAGTGGTTATTTAATGTTTATGTAATATATCGGTTTACTAACCTGGAACAAGAAATTATGAAAAAGCCTCTGTCGATGGTCAGATGCAAATACCCAGTTTAACCCAATTGAACCATATGTCTATGTCAACCAAATTACCTGGATTCATTAAGTTTAAGTTCCAATTATGGCTACCCCCGCCCGACAGGTATATGTCTATCCTGTAAGGAAATCTATTAAAGGGTTATCTATCCTCAAGGAAGATTGTGGGCTACTAATTCTAAGGATGAAACCTAAAATTCATTTGTCAAGTTTATTTTAGATTTACCAGATCAATCTTATTAGTGGCCAGTTAACAAGACGCATTAAGCTTAAGACTTAATAAGTAAACCTTTAAATTACCCAAACTATAAAATAACCCCTTATAAACCGGTGATATTAAAATTCATCACAATCCCAGATAACTAACTCAGTTACGACAAATAACTAGGGCTAGTAAAAACTGAAAAATAAAAGACATAAAGTAAAATGCTGAAAAGTAAATGAGGTAAAGTAAATACTGAAAAGTACAATTACAATAAATAAAATACTATGGGTTAAAGAATCTACTTTTACCACTACTATTTTAGATATCTCCCTTAATATAATATATTAACTTGTGATAACATTACCAACCAGCCATATAGGCGGTAACCTGATTAAGTCAAATTAAGTAAGACCTGCCATAAAGTCGGTATCAATATTTGTCCATAAACCAACCATATAGGCGGTAAATTACCAACCGACCAACTAGGCGGTATACATGCTTAGTCAGATTAAAACACATTATACTTGATTACCAACCGACCAATATAGCGGTATCCTTGTTAAGTCAAATTTTAATTAGTGAATATATTATAATTAAGGGAGATTAATCTAAATAGCAGTAATAAAAGTTTTACCTTTCACCATAGCAGGGGGAAGTTACCTCCTCATGGCTGAATAGTAAAAACTGAAAAAGTAAAGAAAGTAAATTACTATTATAGAAAGTAAATAAAAATTAATTACAAAACTGAAATTAAAAGAAAACTAGATACAAACTCATTATTTATTCAGAGAATTAGAGAGAGGAAGGTACATCTGAAACTGAAATTTCGAGCTGAATTTATAGGCGTCAATAAGGTCTCAGCGTCGCGATGTGCAAGTTGTTCTTGCGTCGCGACGCGGACACATGTCACACTCTGATTGGTTCCGCCGAGATTCTTATCCGATGACGTGGTATTTTGGATGATTAATTCAATAATTGAGCTGACGTGGCAGTGACATGGCGATGATGTGGTGACACATGGCGATAACGATTGTCGGCACCGTAGGATTGTGACACGTGGCGCGCTATAATTGGCTGATGATGACGTGGCAGTGATGTGGCAATGTTGACTTGGTCTTCTACTGACATGTGATGACTTGGCTTACACGTGGGGTGACACATGGCGACATATGGCGATGGCGATTGTCGGCACCATATGATGATGACATGTGGCACGGCGCACGTTAGTAGATCGGCTGTGATGTTGACACATGTCCCGGTGCACATTAGCAAAGTCAAACTTCTCAGATTCTGACAAGTGTCCCCGTCGTATGTTAGCATGGAGCGGGGCACGTTAGGCGTCGCGACGCCAAAAGATTATGCCTCGCGATGCACAAAATGATGATTTTATCCTTTTTGTCATTTTTCACAATTTTAGCCCCAAATCACCTCCAGAATATCCTGAAATATTATTTATCTACAAAATAACACAAAACACATCAAAATATTCACAAAACTCAAGAATCTATTCAAAATATTAGGTCAAATGAGTGGGAAATAGCGATACATTTACCACTCATCAAATATGAATAATTTATTCATATTTCACCTAAACATATTTATTTGATATCAAATAACGACATTAATAACTAAGAAACATCTCGAAACTTTTACGAAAACTTTTTTCCGCAAAATGGCATAAAACATGTTTTTTGACCGAACCGACCACCCAATACACATGAAGGCTGCCTAGGTCTGCCCAAACAGTGGCCAATTCACTGTTTGGACAGCAGACACCTGGTAAGCCAGAAACTCACCCGGTAACGCTGTTTTCGCATATTTCAACTCCGAAACAATTTTCGGCAATTGTTCCAACACCCAAAACACATCCAATATATTTATATAACAAACTTTTCATCACCAAAAATACAGAAATTCTAGATCTGATTTGGTAACCAAAAATATCATTTTTCATGCTTTAAAGTTAATTTTGTCAACATTAATCATATCAACATTTACACCAACCAAAGCCACCACTTATGAAGAACTTAAGAACAATTATAGGAGTTACAAGAGTGGTCATAACACTATCAAATGGCAACAAGTCATCAAATGACATAATTGAACTAATATTACAATAATATTATCCAATCTAACTTCACACATGCATCTAGCCTCCAAATCAAAAAGCCCCAAAATCTAAGAAATGAAGAAACCCTAGAACTATTCTAGATATTCAAGAACAAGAAACAAGCTTTCTAAGTTTAAGATTATTGAAGATTACCTCCAAATCTTGTAATTTCCTTAAACTTTTTCTTGAATTTCTTCACTTTCTTCCTTGACTCTTCAAGAAAATTTTGGGAGTTTTCTTTATGGTGGTGTTTGACCATGGAGGTGAATTATTGAAGAAAAAAAAATTTTCCAACTTTAAATAATGGTCAAAACCGACTTAGGAGGGGGTGAAGGGCATTTTGGTCATTTGGTCATTTTAAATCTAATTAAATAATAATAAACTTTTAAGTTGACAAATCCAACTTGTAAACTTTAAGCTTAATAAAATCATGTCACATGTAACCAATAATAATCAAACATATTGCATAACCTTTATGTAATATTGTAATAATTTAATTATCTAGATATTTAACATTTAAACATCTAAATAATTAATTAATGTGATTATTATTATATATGTATTTTTATTTACATTAAATAACAAATACATATATTAATGGCATGAGTCAAAATCTCATTTGACAAATAATTAATATTTATCAAATCAAATTTTGTATCAAATACAAATACACATTAATTATCAATTGACCAAAATGCCCCTAATGCATGTATTTTCGTTTAACCGTTTAAACGACTCGAATTAACTCATTTAATTCGGTGAAGTATTATAAATAATCTATATTATTCATAACGCATTGTCCAAGTGCTCAACGAGTACACTTCATATTGTGAGACTCTCTAAGTTTAAGTTTATCTGTCACGGAATCCAATTTCGTGTCCATAATCCACCCACTCATGAATTATGACGACCATAGATAATCTCGCTAAACTATGCAAGTCGAGGTCATTGTATACGTATAATCCCTCCGTCACAGGCTACCCATATTATGCCTGGGATATAGATAAGAACATCCAATTCGTATGGTATAATATAGTCGACTTTCGAATTTACGATCTCTAAATAACACTCGGAACTGATTTCCAAAGTTATACCACGGCCAGAGATTTACTAGATCGCAAACACGTGTAGGATGCCTATGCCCTGTACACAGGACTAACAGTATCTATCTTGATATGCACAGGAAATCATGAGCATCAGTCCACACCCAACGAACAGGCGGAGGTCTGATCTAAATAGATCGGTGACGTGACTGCCATCAAAGTGTGGAGGATAAATCATATATCCACAGTGGTATCTCAAGTCGAAGGACCATTATGCTCGCTCAACTAGAGAAGATTCCTATTGACGTTGGTGTACCATTTATTAGGAAATCTTCAGTGAGTCATTTAGTGTTTATCAAATAAACACCTACATGTCTATACGAGTTTCCCGAGACTCATGGTTCATTGGGATAAACCATCGGACCAAGTCATGATATACGATATGTACTGGTCTCAGCGGATTTTACTAACTGACCCGTGTTAGTAAATCTTGACCAGGAACTTTATTTAAAGATATACTACTTATAGTGACGCTTCCCAATGTCAATTACAAACTACGTTGTAACTGCGCACTACATTGTAAATCCTAGGGTCTTTGTCTAATATACACGTATCACTAAATCAGATTTAGTTTCAATCTAATCATAATTAGATATCTAATCGCAATTAGATCGAATATGTGTATAAAAGACAAGAGGTGCTACCATTAAATAAGTAATATTATGGAAAAATGAATTGTTCGTATTTATGAATCGGACATAAATACGATCCGGATTGGCACTCTGAGCACCAACCCTAACAATTTCTCCCCACTTTCTCTAGTGCCAATCCAAGGTATCATATACACATCTAAATGTGTTTCACATACCCATGGCCCTCAAGACCTCACCTAGTGTTGGACAGTTATGACCCATAGCGTCACTATTTGTACAGATCATGGTGTTGTTGTACAAATTAACTATGTGACAAAGGAAATTGCTCTTTTATTATTTGTGATTAGATCACCAAGATATATAAATGATGAAAGGTCCTTATGATTAGTTCATGGATTGAGATGATATGAGACAGTATCAATCCATGAAGGTTTAATCATTAAATATCACTAGTCAGAGTATTATCGAGATTGGACATCAATAATGCGCAAAAGACTAGTATTACACTTGTGCGCGTTGTGAGGGCATAACGACATAGTTCTCATATATTTGGGTATAAGATACTCGTGCAAGTGTAGTAGGAGGTTGTGTTTTACCGATGGTACGGAAAACAGCTTCGCTCTGGATAGACCCCTCGGAATTCCATTGGTAGTATGACTATGTGTCTATGGAAGTCCGAATCAGGGTAGGTGTATTTGGTCTTAACCTGAGACTTGCACCGCTAATACTTGCGAAAATCAATGTACTTTGGTTTTAGGTCGTCTAAGGCTTTAACAGGTTCTGTGTACGCCTCTACTGGGTATATTGAGAATCGTAGTGTGTTGGGTGTGATGTCAAGACGGAAGTATCACTCCAGTCATAGTGGAGATGATGGTCACGCGTAGGATACGGAACTGGTTCTCTTATGTACTGCAGTCATCGGGATAAAATGACTAGGTCATGTTTGTCCGATTATAGAGACTAGTTACCAGAGATCCGATATGTGCTTCGTACGGGGCAGACACAATTCCAGCCTCAGGCCTAGCACGTGACATCTGATACTGGATCGAGATACGCAATACTACGTATACTACGCCTGATATAGATCCCATATTCCTGTAAGGATATTTCTGGAGAATTGGGTAGGCATGACGCTTTGTAGAAGCCAACATTGTCTTGTAAATCGGTACAAACGTAGTACTAGGTACTTACATGTTCGGATAGTCCGACGACCGGATTTACTGCCAACATATTCGGGGATCTCATGGGTCGCTTCCCTAAGATTCACCGATAATGTATGACTCGCACTTTATTAATCTGGATTAATTAGTAGAGAGAGAAAATTAATCTGGGATTAATTATGGAGATATTTTATCTGGGATAAAATATTAATTAAAGAGAGAGAACGATTAATTTGGAATTAATCGATAAAATAATATATTTGATATATTATACGAAATTGGATTTCGACGCGGAATTGAAATTAGATTTTAATTCGGGCAAACGAGTTAATTTAGAATTAATTCGTTAGCGACGTGAATAGTGATTTTGCTAGGCATAGTTATTTAATTGTGTCGCAACGGAAAATTCGTTAATTTGGAATTAGCGAACCCGAGCCCGGGAGTATTTACGAGTGCATTCGCATTTCAAATTCGAGTATGACATGCAAGTCACATCAAGTGTCAAATCACTAGTCACATCAAACGTCAAATCATTAGTCACTTTGAGTGATGTGATAACTTGTCACTTGATTGATTGAGTGATGTGAATAGTTGATGGAAGTGGTTGGCATAGTTGCCTTTGACTTTTTGGAAAAGGAAAAATGGTATATGTTTATTTGTTTTTTGAAAACAATTAACTAATAAAACTTTTGTAACACACCACACATCTCTCTCTTCTTCCCTCCTCTCTCTCTCACGCCCAAAAGGGCTTTCTTCTTCTTCTCTTCACTGCTCATTGCCGAGAATGACAAAGGAGAAGATAAGGAATTTTTATGGCAAAAATTCTTAAGTGCTAGCACACATTCAGAGTCACGCGAAGGTGATAGGGAACCGCACATGTGAGCATGGAATTTCAACACAAAGCTTGGAGTTTGATGGAGATCCATGGCCGAATTGGAGGAGCTAAAAACTGCAGTTTGCCGAGAGCCTTGGAGGATTTGAAAGGGCATAAAAAGTTTTGTTCTTCGACGCATCGCCTCAACCGATCGATGTAAGTATTCCGCAACTTCCTCGATGTATTCACATGTTGTTTCTTGCTTGTTATTCGATCCTCAGGACCGTAGAATTTCCCAACACCTATCACTCAAAAGGTAGGCAACAACAAGTAAGCCCGCTATTACAAATTGAGTCTGTCCAACAAACCCAATTGTTTTCCTTAACCAGCATCATTCATATTTTGTAGAACCCAAGTTCTACATCAATATGAATCGGATGTGATATCAATATTATGCTAGAGCTATTAAGTTTTCTTATGTATTTAGAGATTAAATCTAAAATACTATGAGACAACCACAAGCACAACACTAATATCAAAACTTTTAATCCATAAGGTCACTATGCAACTTCATAAGTCAATACTTCATTAGTTACAACTAATTTTACTGATTCAGTAGAATCAACGGTGACACTCCCACTGCATCTTTTCTGACTTTATATGACGTAGACCATCTAACATCATAATTAGACTCAAAACTAATCTGACCTTAATGGTTGCAGATTATATTCTCCATGAATAAGAAACTTGTTCTTAATATCTCAAGGATAATAAAGAACATGTTTCAAGACACATTCTATGGTCTGCAGCATATCAAAATAACTCATAACAATTACAATTAAATTGATATATCTAATCGCACATAATACAGTATTTATTATGCCATCATAATATGATGCATCAAATTGACTAGACATTCTAATCAATTTCTCTTTCGATGAAGGAATCATCATTAACGAAAGATAAATACTATATACTAGAGACACAGTAACTGTCAAACAATTATACAACTGTCATACAGATAGTCTTTCCGTGTCTTTTATTAGATCATATCTAATGCACGACTAATGTGAGTTTCTCAAAAGTCTCTTGTTTTATATCATATATAAAACTTTATATCAAATATATCAGAAACTACTCCCACTATTATCACGGAGAAAAGAAGACTTAGGTAAACCTTTTACCTCAAAAATCTTTCATTATTACATTAATAATGACAATTTCGTTAGGATGTATAACACTAGAAAGAAATTGTACGCTCCCACTGACCCTATTATCAAATAAGTATTCTCTATGCTTTGATAATATCAGACAATCTAACTGTATCAATATTAGAGAATACAGATTTTCGGAAAACTTATCTGAGTCTACAATGGGCTCTATAGGCTAGTATATCAAACTGTAATCTTAACAGAATACAAACTCTAGGGCCATTCTAGAATGAAATCTTTAAACAAAGAAACCACAACGGATCTCTCATTTGAAGAAAATATTCAAGAATGTCACTTTACATTCTTTAGCCAAAATACATTGTTTAATATCAACATTAACCAACAAATCTTTAATTGTTCAATTAGTGCGACTTGAGACAAGTTTTCTCAGAATCTACAATAGATCACTGAGTATAAATTTTCTCACTGTCATACTATAAAGGTCAAACCTTTATCAATCTCACTTTGCTTTTGCTGCGCAAACAATTTGCATATTTTATGAACGATTCATAACGAAAGCTTAATCAAGTTCAAAACTTGATCGTAGTAAGCTATGAACAATCTTAGATCTATGGTTCAATGTTAACTACCAAAATCGATATCAAATGTCGTGTTGGACAATTATGACCCATAGCATCACTATTTGTAAAAGACATGGTGTTTTTGTACAAATTAACTATATGACAAAGGAAATCGCTCTTTTATCATTTTGTAATTGGATTACTTGGATATATAAATGATAAAAGTCCATTTGATTAGTACCGGATTAATAAGATATGAGACATTATTAATCCATGAAAGGTTTAATCATTAAATATCCATAGTCGTAGTATTATCGAGACTGGACATCGATAATACGGAATAGACTAGTATTACACTTATACGCGTTATGGAAGCTTAACGACATAGTTCTCATTTATTTAAGCATTGGATACTTATGCAAGTGTGATAGAAGGTTATGTTAGCTGTTTGACCGGGAACAGCTTCGCTCTAGATAGACCCCTCGGAGTCTCATTGGTAGTATGACTATGTGTCTATGGGACTTGAGACTTGCATCGCTAATACTTGCGACAATCAGTATACTTTGGTTTTGGTCATCTGGAGCTTTAATAGGTTCTGTGTACGCCTCTTCTGGGAATACTGAGAATAGTAGTGTATTGGATGTGATGTTAAGATGAGAGTATCACTTCAGTCATATGGAGATGATGATCACGCAGGGAAACAAAACTAGTACTCTTAAATACTGTAGCTATTGGGATAATATGACTAGGTCATGATTATCCGATTACAGAGATTAGTTGCTAGTGATCTGATATATGCTTTGTACGGGGCAAACACAATTCCAGCGCTAGGCCTAGCATGTGACATCCGATACTGAATCGTATTACGTAATACATTGTATACTGCGCCTGATACAAATTATATATTCATCGTTGAATATTTCTGGAGAATTGGGTAAGCACGATGTTTTGCTAGAAGCCGACCATGTCTTGTAAATCGGTGAGAACGTGGTACCGGGTATGCACGTATTCAGATAGTCCGATGACCATATTTACTGCCAACATATCCAGGGATCTCTTGGGTCGCTTCCCAAAGATTCACCGATGACATTTGACTCGAACATAATTTATCTGGGATTAAATTCGTCTAGAAGAGAGAATGCGATTAATTTGGAATTAATCGGCAAAGTAAATTTAATAGTTAAATTGGATTTTACTATTTAATTTATTTAATTGGGCTAAAATAATATATCGGATATATTAATTGAAATTGGATTTCAATACGGAATAAAAATTGGATTTTAATTCAAGCGAACGAATTAATTTGGAATTAATTCGTAAGCGACTCTCGTAATAATTTTGCTAGGCATTATTATTTAATTAAATTGGATTTAATTACGTCGCGATGGAAAATTTTTTTAATCAGATTAAACAAACCCGGGCCCAAAGTGTGTTGTGTAAGCAAACTAAATTTGGAATTTAAAGTGGTGTGACCCACTTGACTTACATCAATTGTTTGACAAGTTGATGTGAGTACTTGGCCATTATAAATGAAACCATTTACTTTTCACCAACCTAGTTTTTGAAAACAATTACTACAACTTGATTTTTTGGAAAAATCAACATAACACACTAACGTTTGGAAAGTGAAAAAGTTCTCTCTCTCTTCCTCCTCCTCCATTGTCATGAGAATTTCTTCTCTAAAGAAATTTTTGTTGTAAAAATTTCAACCTTGCTAGCACATAGAGAGTCAAAGAAAGGTGATAGGGAAACTCACCATTGAGTTTGGATTTCAAATCAAAGCTTGGAGCTTCCATACATCCAACAAGAAATTTTGAATTTCAACTGATCAATGTAAGTTCTTTCCACAAAATTTAATTGATTATTCACACACAAATCAAGACTTAGAGATCCTTGGAATGTCTAGGACACTAACAATGGTATCAGAGCCATATCTAAGCATAATTTGAATATAGGGTTCTAATCTTTAATTTGGGGATTTTATGCTTGGAGTATGAAAATTTGAAATTGGTTGTTTGGTTGTGGTTGGATGATGATGAATTGGATTTGTGCACCATTGGATTTGTGAAATTGATTGGATAAAAAATTTCCCCAAATCCTAAGCCTTGGCCGAAAATTGAACCCTTAAATGCTCATGGTAATTTTTGAATTTTGACAATTGGATATGTTAAATGCATGAAATGAATATTGATTGTTGATTTAACTGGATTGAAATCAAAATTGAATGTTATTATATGCAATTGCCGTGAGTTTGAGCATGTTAATGGATGAGTTGATTTTGCTTCAATTTTGTGTTGGACATGAATTTGAAATTAAGCATGATTAATTGGATTAATTAGTATTTTGGAAACATTAGATTAATTGATTAATTGTGTTAATTACACTTTAAATTAAATTAATGTGATATTTGGAATATTATGTTAATATAAATTAGTCTTTAAAATTGGATTGGGCTAATTTGTTATATTTAGGCTAATGGGCTTGGTTGGGCCAAGTTTGGTTTTGGACAATTGGATTGGATCCAATTGGGCCTAAAACCATTTCCATAAAGTCCAAATATGACTTTTGGGCCTTTTATAATTTAATTGGGCCTAATGGGCCTAAATTAATTATTGGCATATGGTGATTCCTAATTGGGCCTTGGTATTTTGGGTTTGATCCAAAATGGCCAAAGCCCATGCCTAAAGAATTAATTGAAAGACCATTGGACTTTAATTAAATATTATTGGATGTTAATTGGGCCTTTGAGACCCATTTAGATTGGATTTGGAATCCAAGTCTAAAAGGCACTAAAATAAGTGTAATTGTTTAATTTGGAATTAAACATGAATTAGTATTGGATACAATTTAAAATTGGATTTAAAATTGTAGTTCGATATAATTCAAGAATACTTACTTTGAGTATTTATTCTTAAACGAGTTGGACTCCCGCAAATCAAATCGTTGTATGAACATTGGATGGTCATTAATCAAAGATTAATTAATTGGATTAAATTGATTGACAATATGCTTTGTGTGAATACTTGGATGTATTTATGTGAATAATGTATATCGGATGGATATTAGATGGATGTGGACAATTTTGGAAATTGTTGTAAGTATGGTACTTATTTATTAAATTGGACATGCGTGTCCAGCCTTTCACCTTCGATTCTCTTTGTATTTCTCTTCTCACCAATTTCCCTCAATGCAAATGAGGTTTCTCTAATGTATTATGTAATTGGGTAGAAGTATGTAAAGTGCTAGCGGGAGAGAGGAAAAAAATGTGATTTGTTCTAGGAACAAATTGTATTATATATCCATCCGAATATCATTATTAATTTATCGCGCCTTATTATGCTTTTAGAATGCATGTTTAAGGGTGTATGATGAGACCTAATCAAAGATAATAAATTGGTTGCCAATTTACGCGAAAAACCCTCACTTCAATATTAAGCATTTTCCTTCCATTGAGTGGTTCTCTCTCAAGATCCAAGATTGACTTTGATTTGTTGGCCAAAGTCAAGATCATTGTCCATCGCAGATGTGTTTGAACCATGAAAGATTTGTTATATATCGCATGTCTTGGGCAGTTGTGACTTGTTGGCCAAAGTCAAAGTCACTTCTGTACATCGACGTGGATTACAAAGCTTTCCCACTGTCAATGGGTCACACTTAACTGGAATCATTAAGCTTGTTGAGCCAAGCCAAGGCTTAGTTGATTCAGAGGAAAAGGTTAGGATGATATATTGGATATATATTTTGGACTTGGAGGTCCACCTACCGGATCTAGGAATTGGATGGGATCCAATTGATCTTAGAGATCTACCTAGTTATGTTTCATACATCTTTTTGGCCAAAGTCAAGGTTGTGTGTTATTTAACGGGATTTTAGCCCACTAGGAAACTAGGTTTCCCGAGTACTCAACAGATTATTAGAGGCTCGCCGAAAAATAGTGGGAGGCCAGTATTAAATTTGCAATTTCGTTTAATACTTGCTTACACGCGCTCTTTTAATTATTTATCGTCGTTATAAATATATTAGTTGGACTAATATTGTTTTATTTCTTTCTTTGAACAGTTAGACTGTACAAAACACTACTCCATTTGTAGTTGGTTATATAGTTGGACTATAGTAACCATTGCATTTTGAGTGTACCCGAAATCATTGATTGGATAGTTGGACTATTGCAATCGAGATGGCTGGAAAGATTAGCGTTAGGGACATCATCATGGGCGATAATGTCTTTAACGGCTCTAATTTTCCAGATTATGAGATGAATATCAAGATAGTCCTGGGAGCCGAGAAGTTACTCTATGTCATAGAGAAACCTCTCGGGCCTGAGCCCGAAGTTGAGCAAATAGTAGAGCAAGAGCTTTGGAAGACTCACCGTGATGATAACTTTAGTGCTCAATTCGTCATGTTTGCCGCAATGACTCCTCAGTTTCGTCGTCATAACAAAATGATTGGATCCTTATAGTATGATGTTGAAATTGAAAGATCTTCACAAATTTAACCTTAGATCTCAGAAGTACGAATTACAAAATAAGCTCTTTCACTCGCGTATGTCAGAGGATACGTCTGTCGAGCACTACGTGTCGCAGATGATTGCTGACATCAAACAGCTAGGTCAGCTGGGCATAACCTTCGAGGCCGAGACTTCTATAGATTTGATCTTACAGTCTCTACCCGACTGTTGCGGCGGGTTCGTCATGAACTAGAACTTGGTGAACCAAGAGAAGACTCTTGGAGAGTTGATGGCAATGCTGAAAGAAACAGAGCCAGAGCTTTTAAAAGGCAAGACGCGCGAGGTTCATCTTACTTCGACATCTCAGAAGACTAAGGCTTGGCCGAAGGCTTATGGAGGTGTCAAAAAAAGAAGAAAAATGGCAAGGCCAAATTATCACAGTCTTCTGGGAAGACTAAGGACATATCCTAAGATGTCTGCCTATACTATTGCAAACGGGGTCACTGGAAGCGTGAATACCGTGAGTACAAGGAATATATGAAGGAAGTGAAAACGGGCAAGGCTCCGGCTTCAGGTATGTTTGTAATAAACATGTCAACTATTGGTTTTAAAAATTAGATTTTTGATACTGGATGTGATACTCACATATGTACTGATGTGCATGATCTGCTGATAAGCAGGAGACTGGCTTCAGATGAGATTGACTTGCGAGTCGAAAACGGGACGAAAGTCGCTGTTTTGGCCGTTGGGACCTATATTTTGTATCTGCTATTGGGGCATGTAATTACATTAGGTGACTGTTATTTTGTACCTAGTTTTACTAGGAACATCATCTCTGTATCTTGTTTAACCCGATGCGGGTATACCTTTGTATTCAGGAACACTGGGTTTTTTGTATATAAAGATGACATTTTGATATGTACAGTAGATATTAATAATAGTCTTTATATTTTGAACATAAATGAATCTCAAACATATAACATGACAAAAAAAATGCTCAAATTGAATAAAATAAATGAAACTTATCTGTGGCATTGTCGTTTGGGACACATTAACAAGACTCGTATATCCACTCTTTGGAAGAATGGATACTTAGACGGATTTGATCCTAATTAATATGACATCTGCGAATCTTATTTATTAGGAAAAATGCCTAAAATGCCTTTTAGCGGTAAGGGTGTACGTGCCACCGAGCTGTTAGCCCTCGATCATAGTGACGTATACGGGCCCATGTCTAGCTAGGCTAGAGGTGGTTATAAATAATTCATAACATTTACGGATGTTGCATCGCGTTATGGTTATGTGTATCTTATGACACACAAGTCGGAAACTTTTGATAAATTCAAAGAGTTTCGACATGAAGTAGAAAAACAGACCGGCTAAAGTATTAATACATTACGATTGGACCATGGTGGAGAATACTTAAGCAATGAGTTTCAAGATTACTTAAAAGAATATGGTATTCTTTCACAGTGGACTCCTCCCGGAACACCTCAATTGAACGGTGTGTCCGAACGGAGAAGCCGAACTTTATTGGACATGGTAGGGTCAATAATGAGTCGCACTGAGCGATCAATTTCCTTCAGGGGATACGCATTGAACAGTGCAATACTTATTTTGAATAAGGTTCCGTCAAAGTCTGTTGGACAGACTCCATATAACAATATTGACAGAAAAAGAAACCGAGTTTCTCATTCCTGAAGATTTGGGGATGCTGGGCATATGTTAAACGTTTGGATAGTACCAAATTAGAACCCGAATTGGATAAGTGTCTATTTGTAATTGGTTATCCTAAAGAAACCAAAGGATATTATTGAAGGGGTTTTATTGCGGAAATCCGGTAACGCAGCGGAATAGTGGAAAATCAAAATTTTTCGATTTCAAAACTTGTTCTCGGATTAATTAAATAAAATTATTTATTTAATTACCCAATAATTAAATTATGAAATCAAACACAATAAATCAAATTTATGTGAATTTACCGAATTGCCCTTAAACATAACATTTGGTTTATTTTAATCCGAAATTGTTCAAAAAAATTTTGAATGATTCTAAATCATTACTAATATGAATTTAACATGTCATACATATTGAAATTCAAATTGCAACAAAAATTCCAAAAATAACCCCAAAGCCGTGAGCCTCATTGAAGCATATCAATGTGCATTTTGCACTTCCAAAGTTCAAAACACATTAAGATAAAATCCAATCAACCCAATATTTTACATGCATCATATACACATCCAAATACACCATATAAATGAAAATCCCCAAATTTGGAAGTGGTCTAAAACCTAATTTTTCAATTTCTTCAAATTGGACAAATTAGACCAAATTTGTTAAATCCAATACTTCAATCATGTTTCTTCCATTACAATCAAGCCTCGCCACAATGAAACAACTATAGAACAAATCTAGGTCATTTAAGAGTGGGTCAACAACTCTAGATTAGCAACAAGTTTCTTAAACTATCAAAAGAATGCTAGTTAACAACTTATAAGCATTCTATCAATTTTATACATGCTCAACCTCATTATCAAACTTTCATCCATCAAAAATCCAAAGAAAATGAATAGAAAAACATGAGAATATCATAAGATGTAGCCTAGAACATAAGGAACCTTTTCCTTTCTAATAGTAGGTTGAAGAAACTTACTAAAAACCAAGCTTTCTTTGATTTTTCTCTTTGTCTTTCTTCTTCTTCCTCAAGCTTCTTTTGATTTTCTTTTATTGGAGTTTGTAATGATATTTTGGTTAATGAAAAATATCCAACCCTTGGCTATGTTTGTATATGGCTGAATTCAACAAAAAAAATAAATAAAAGATATTTGTTTAATTTGTTTAATAAATGTTAACTTGCAAAAGGAAATCATTAACATTTTAATGAATTATTTAAAGTCAACAAAGGCATCTATAAGTCATCTCAACATTTATCATAACTTTAAAATATATATACTTTAATTAATTTAATCATTTAATAATTAAATAATTAATTAAATAATTAAATACCAATATATTAAATATATGTATTATATTTACATTAAATATCAAATACATATATAAATATGATATTAGTCAAATATCTCAATTTGACAATTAATTAATGTGTATTTGAATTAATTTAACATTAAATGCAAATACATAAAAATTAAGGAAATGACTATCGGGTCCCTACACATGTATTTTGCGTTTAACCTTTAAACGACTTTATAAATAATCAACATTATTTATAAATGTTGCCCTAATACTCTAAGAGTATATTTCATTAGTGAGACTCTCTAAATTCAGGCATATCCGTCACGAAATCCAATTTCGTGTCCATAATTTATCCACCCCTAAATTATGACGATCACAGATAAACTCGCTGAATCATAAAGGTCGAGGTCATGGCAAATGTATAATTCCTCTGTCACAGGTATCCGGATAAATCCCAGAGATATAGATGTAAACGTCAAATCTCTATAGGGATTATCCAGTCGACTATTCTATTAGCAATCTCAAAAAGAACATTTAGAATTAACTTCTAAATTATACCACGGGCCCATGGTTTTTATCTGATTGCAAATCATATGGACTACCTATGCTCTGATACATAGAACTGACAGATTTTATCTCGATACTCACAGGACACTGAGGATCTATCCACACCCAACGAACAGGCGGAGGTATGATCTAAATAGATCAGTGACGTGACTGCCATCAAAGTGTGGAAGATGTCTCATGCGCCCACAGTGGTATCTCAAGTCGAAGAATCACAAGTGCTACTCAACCCTATAAGATTCTTATTGACGTTGGTGTACCATCCATTAAGAATCTTCGGTGAGTAGTTCAGTGTTTATCCGCTATAAACACCTACACGTCTATACTAGTCTCCCAGACTTATGGTTCATTGAGAAACCATTGGAATCATATATTCCAGTATACGACATGTACCGGTCTCAACGAGTTTACTTTACTGACCAAGTAGTGTAAACCTTGACCAGGAACTGTCTGAGAATGACAACGTCATGATACAACTCAATGTCAGTTGCGACGCTTTTGCAACAGCACCATGACTAGTCATTCTAAGGTCATTACGTCTTTACCATATTAAAAGATACATTATATTATAGAAACTGCATATATTATTCATAATAATAACATTTTACAGAAGTATTCATAAAGAAATACAACCGAGAATTGGCGCTCTGAGCACCAACCCCAACAAAAACTCCCACTTGCTCTAGTGCCAATAACGATTGTATCTAATACCCATCGACTCCACGTGTTTATCAAACAACTTCGGAGGTATGGCCTTCGTCAGCGGGTCTGCAACATTATCTTCACTCGGTACTTTGCACACGATAATATCACATCGTGACACAATCTCTCGAATGATGTGGTACTTGCGTTCCACATGCTTCGACTTCTGATGCGCCCTCGATTCCTTTGCTTGCGCAATGGCTCCAGTATTATCACAGTATAACGGAATCACATTCTCGATACTTGGGACAACTCCCAATTCTGTGACAAAGTTCTTTATCCACACAGCCTCTTTTGCAGCTTCAGAAACTATAATATATTCCACCTCAGTGGTGGAATCTGCTGTTGATCCCGGTTTGGAACTCTTCCAACAAACTGCACCTCCGTTAAGGGTAAATACGAATCCATATGTAGACTTTCTATCATCGGGATCCGATTGGAAATCGAAATTCGTATACCTATTAACTTGCAGTTCGTTTCCTCCATAAATTATTAACTTATCCTTAGTATCTTTAAGATACTTGAGGATATGTTTAATAGCCATCCAATGGTCATTACCTGGATTGGACTGATATCTGCTAGTTACGCTAACATCGAAACTGATATCAGGCCTTGTACATAACATGGCATACATTATGCTACCCAAACACGAAGTATAAGGTTGGTTAGACATTCTAACCTTCTCATCTTCTGTTTGTGGACTCATCTTCTTTGAAAGATGAATCCCATGTCTGAACGGTATGTTTGCTGTCTTACAATTACCAAAATTATACAGTTCCAAGATCTTATCTATGTACGTTGATTGGGATAACCCAATCAGCCTCCTTTGTCTATCTCTATAGAGTTTTATCCCCAAAACATATGAAGCTTCTCCAAGGTCCTTCATGGAGAAATTCTTTCAGAGGTATGCTTTGACGCTTTGTAACATACCTAAATCATTCCCAATGATTAGGATGTCATCAACATATAGAACTAAAAATACGATCATGCTCCCACTAGCCTTCTGATACACACAAGATTCTTCAGAATTCTTGAGAAAACCAGACGATATAATAATCTCGTCAAATCGAAGTTTCTAACTTCGTGAAGCTTGTTTAAGTCCATAAATGGACTTCTTAAGCTTACATATCATACCCGAGTTTTCGCTGGATGCAAAACCTTCCGGCTGTTCCATATAGTTTTCTTCATCAAGAAATCTATTTAGAAAAGCCGTTTTGACATCCATTTGCCAAATCTCGTAGTCATGATACGCAGTTATAGAAAGCAAAATCTGAATAGACTTAAGCATTGCTACTGGTGAAAAAGTTTCATCGTAGTCAACGCCAGGTCGCTGCGTGTAACCTTTTACTACCAGTCGGGCTTTGTAAGTTTCAACCTTACCATCGGGCCTTCGTTTCCTTTTGTAAACCCATTTACAACCGATATGAACAATTCATTCGGGAAGCGGAACCAAGTCTCAAACTTGATTCTCATACATTGAGTCTATCTCAGATTTCATGGCACTTTACCATTTCACGGAGTCGATGTCCAACATCGATTCTCTATAGGTGAAAGGATCAGTCTCTTCAACTAAGAGAACATCTAGACTATTTTCTTGTATCAAATACAAGCGTTCAGGAGGTCTAGATATCCTTTCTGACCTACGGAGTGTGTGTTTTGAAGGTCCTTCATCTACTTGAACTTCAGGTTCCTCCGTTGGTTCATTGTTTTCAGGTTGGACTTCATCAAGCTCAACCTGTCTATGATTACCACCTTCTGACAAAAATTCTACTTCTAGAAATTTTGCGAAGTGAGCTACGAACACATTTTGATGCTCGGTATCATAGAACAGATATCCCCTCGTATTCGAAGGATATTCGACAACCTAAACTTTTGCCCTCGAGGCGAAAGCTTATCTTGCTGAGTCACCCTGACATAAGCAGGACAACCCCAAACCTTAATGTAACTAAGATTTGGTCTCCTACCGAACCATATCTCATACGGTGTCGTAGGAACATCTTTTGAAGGAATCTTATTCAAAAGATGTGCAGCTGTTAAAAGAGAGTAGCCCCATAAATAATATGGCAAATATGTGAAATTCAACATCGATTGGACCATATCCAATAAAGTCTGATTTCTCCTCTCAGACACTCCATTGTGTTGTGGAGTACCTGGAGGAGTATATTGAGCGAGAATCTCATTCTCCTTCATATAATCCATGAACTCACTACTCATATATTCACCGCCTCGATCGGATCAAAGGCATTTATAATATTTACTAGTTTTTTTTCTACTTCATTACGGAACTCTTTGAACTTTTCAAAGGTTTCTGATTTATGTCACATCAAATACATATAACCGTACCATGACAGATCATCGGTAAAGGTAAAGAAGTATGAATAACCACTGTGAGCAGTCTGACTTAGTGGACCACATACATCATTATGTACGAGTTCCAGTAAGTTAGTGGCGCGGTGTCCAACACCAGAAAATGGGGCTTTGGTCATCTTACCCTGAATACACGATTCACAAGTTGGATAGGATTCAATGGTGAGATCTGGTATCAAACCATTCCTAACCAATTGGGTAAGGCGTTTAACACCTATATGACCTAGTCGCATGTGCCAAAGTTCAGTATTATTAATTACAGGTAAACTATGTTTATTAACTCTAGTATTTAAAATATCTTTTGAAGTTTGCAATGTATAATGACCATGCTGGTTTGGACAACAAAGGATTTGAATATTACTTTTATCATATAAATACAAAAAACAATTCTTAATATTAATACGAAAGCCTTCTGTGTCTAATACAAAAAGTGATATAATATTAGCTACACATCCTGGTACAAAATGACAGTCATTTAACAAAAGTGTCCCATTCGGCAATGAGATCTCGCATACTCCCACTGCAACTGCATCCAGAGAGTCTCCACTCCCGAATCGCAATTGCATCTCTCCAGGCTTCAGTCTTCTACTTTCCTTCAGCACCTGCAACGAATTGCAAATATGAATGGGACAAGCCGAATCTAAAATCCAGTTGGATGTAATGGCTTCACAAGCCAAAGATAAATCAATAACTGGAAAAATAAATGTATCTGATGTAGATGCTCTCTCCCTCCTTAGCTGGGCAATGTAGTCAGGACAGTTCCTTTTCCAGTGCCCGACTTTGCTGCAGTGATGGCACTTGTCTTCAGAGGCCCTTTTGGGCTTTACTATCTTTGCCTGTGGTTAAGGACCGAGACCCTTCTTCTTCTTCTTTCCCTTTGGCCAGGCTTGGGAAGAAGCAGAAAGAGAAGTAGGTCTCGGAGGGCGAGTCGGTACTCCCTTCTTGAGGTCCTCTTCCGCCGTGAGCAACATCCTATGCAGCTCTTGGTAGGTGCAGATAATTCCGTTCATGTTGAAGTACATCATAAATTGGCAATAAGAAGCTGGGAGCGAACCAAGAATGACACTCCTACCGAGAATGTCATTCAGAATGAGATTATGTTGCCTCAATTGATCGATCAAATCGATCATCTGAAGAACATGTGGGCTAACAGCTTGCCCCTCATCCAATCGCGCATGGAACAGTTCCATTGCGACCTTATGAACAACAACTTGTTCTTGGTTCTCAAACGATTATCTTAATCGTGTCATCATAGTATAAGCATCTGACATGCCATAATATTGTTTCTTGAGTCCCGGTGAAAGCGAACTTAAGATGTATAATTTAACCCTTAAATCATCATCCTTCCAAGCTTGGAAGACTTCGTGTTCTTCCGGTGTAGCATCCTCTGCCACAGCTAGGGGCAGTGGACCCTCAAGAACATATCCCAACCTCTCGGAATCGAGGACAATCCTCAAATCCAGATCCCAATTGGAGAAGTTATCAGCGCCTTTAAGTTTGTTCGCATCAAGCATACGTGCAAACTGATTAGTGGATGGTGCCGCCATCGCAAATCTATCATATAGATCACGAAAAACGGTTAGCAGAAAGTTAAGCAGTTTCATATAATATCATAAGCATAAACTAGATCATGAATATTTATTCTAAAAATGCCCCTCCCACTAAATCATGCAATACTGTAATCCCAAAACAGAATACAAAGATTTAATAATTAAATTAAATACAAATAGTGAAAAATGGATCCCGTGAATATAATTCAGCTTAAAGCAGAGGCACGGTCTCGCCTAAGTATATTCATCAGGTAGACAACTCATTTGTCAATCACTCACTAGTGACTCCTGGGTTTCCGGTCCTGGTCGTTTCTCGTTGTCGCTGCTAAGGCAGGCCCAAAAGGAGACGTACCAAGGTTAAACTTGTCAATGATAAACTCAAATTACTTGCGTAACCCTGACAGTTAGGGCACGTTCAGGATTCAGCTTTCGCTTGAATTTATCTAGTATCCAATATACATCCGGTATAAATAAATCTCTTTCGGCTACACCCTCACAGTAGAGGCATGGTCTCGGATGTAGTCACAGAGAAATATTTATAAACCGTATTTACAACACGGACCACATAACATGCATCAAATACATAATTACATTTAAACCTTATTAATTAGGGATTTTCCGCTAAATGTCATACACCCTAAATCTAATCAAATTAGATTAAAACATGCATGTATAAAGTTAAGAAAACATGATTAAACATTGAATTAAAGGGCTAATCATATTAGGGGGCCTAGAATCAGACTCGCTCTGATACCATTTTGAATGGGTTTTATTGTGGAAATCCGGTAACGCAGCGGAATAGTGGAAAATCAAAATTTTCCGATTTCAAAACTTTTTCTCGGATTAATTAAATGAAATTATTTATTTAATTACCCAATAATTAAATTATGAAATAAAACACAATAAATCAAATTTATGTGAATTTACCGAATTGCCCTTAAACATAACATTTTGTTTATTTTAATCCGAAATTGTTCAAAACAATTTTGAATGATTCTAAATCATTAATAATATGAATTTAACATGTCATACATATTGAAATTCAAATTGCAACAAAAATTCCAAAAATAACCCCAAAGCCGTGAGCCTCCTTGAAGCATATCAATGTGCATTTTACACTTCCAAAGTTCAAAACACATTAAGCCAAAATCCAATCAACCCAATATTTTACATGCATCATATACACATCCAAATACACCATATAAATGAAAAAACCCAAATTTGGAAGTGGTCTAAAACCCTAATTTTTCAATTTCTTCAAATTGGAGAAATTAGACCAATTTGTTAAATCCAATACTTCAATCATGTTTCTTCCATTACAATCAAGCCTCACCACAATGAAACAACTATAGAAAAAATATAGGTCATTTAAGAGTGGGTCAACAACTCTAGATTAGCAACAAGTTTCTTAAACTATCAAAAGAATGCTAGTTAACAACTTATAAGCATTCTATCAATTTTATACATGCTCAACCTCATTATCAAACTTTCATCCATCAAAAATCCAAAGAACAAAGAATAGAAAAACATGAGAATATCAAAATATGTAGCCTAGAATAGAAGAAACCTTTTCCTTTCTAATAGTAGGTTGAAGAAACTTACTAAAAACCAAGTTTTCTTTGATTTTTCTCTTTGTCTTTCTTCTTCTTCCTCAAGCTTCTTTTGATTTTATTTTAATGGAGTTTGTAATGATATTTTGGTTAATGAAAAATATCCAACCTTGGCTATGTTTGTATATGACCGAATTCAACAAAAAAATAAATAAAAGATATTTGTTTAATTTGTTTAATAAATGCCAACTTGTCAACTTGCAAAAGGAAATCATTAACACTTTAATGAATTATTTAAAGTCAACAAAGGCATCTATAAGTCATCTCAACATTTATCATAACTTTAAAATATCTATACTTTAATTAATTTAATCATTTAACAATTAAATAATTAATTAATTAATTACATACAAATATATTAAATATATGTATTATATTTACATTAAATATCAAATACATATATAAATATGATATTAGTCAAATATCTGAATTTAACAATTAATTAATGTGTATTTGAATTAATCTAACATTAAATGCAAATACACAAAAATTAAGGAAATGACTATCGGGTCCCTACACATGTATTTTGCGTTTAACCTTTAAACGACTTTATAAATAATCAAAATTATTTATAAATATTGCCCTAGTGCTCTACAAGTATATTTCATTAGTGAGACTCTCTAGATTCAGGCATATCCGTCACGAAATCCAATTTCGTGTCCATAATTTATCCACCCCTAAATTATGACGATCACGGATAAACTTGCTGAATCATACAGGTCGAGGTCATGGAAAATGTATAATTCCTCCGTCACAGGTATCCGGATAAATCCCAGAGATATAGATGTAAACGTCAAATCTCTATAGGGATTATCCAGTCGACTATTCTATTAGCAATCTCAAAAAGAACATTTAGAACTAACTTCTAAATTGTACCACGGGCCCATGGTTTTATCTGATTACTAATCATATGGACTACCTATGCTCTGATACATAGAACTGATGGATCCTATCTCGATACTCACAGGACACCCTGAGGATCTATCCACACCCAACGAACAGGCGGGAGGTCTGATCTAAATAGATCGGTGACGTGACTGCCATCAAAGTGTGGAAGATGTCTCATACGCCCACAGTGGTTTCTCAAGTTGAAGAATCACAAGTGCTACTCAAGCCGATAAGATTCTTATTGACGTTGGTGTACCATCCATTAAGAATCTTCGGTGAGTCGTTCAATGTTTATCTGCTATAAACACCTACACGTCTATACTAGTCTCCAAGACTTATGGTTCATTGAGAAACCATTGGAATCATATATTCCAGTATACGACATGTACCGGTCTCAACGGGTTTACTTTACTGACTAAGTAGTGTAAACCTTGACCAGAAACTGTCTGAGAATGACAACGTCATGATACAACTCAATGTCAGTTACGACGCTTTTGCAACAGCACTATGACTAGTCATTCTGAGGTCATTACGTCTTTACCATATTAAAAGATACATTATATTATAGAAACTGCATATATTATTCATAATAATAACGTTTTACAGAAGTATTCATAAAGAAATACAACCGAAAATTGGCGCTCTAAGCACCAACCCCAACAATTATTTCCACAACCCACAAGAGAACAAGGTATTTGTTGCTCTTCATGCAGTTTTCCTCGAAAAGGAAGACACAAATGCAATGATAAGTGGGAGGAGAGTAGAACTCGATGAAAATCAGAGTGATACTGTTCCTGGCACTGATCCCCTCACGGAACACGAACAGTTCATCGGGGATGAGACTGTTCCACAATCTTATAATACACAAGAATCGCGTAGGTCGGAGAGAGTCAGAAAACAACCTGAGAGGTATGGGTTTCTGATCTCACATCATGTAGATATCAATCTTATTGAGGTAGGTGAACTGGCTACGTATGAGGAAGCGATACAAGGTATCGACTTCGCTTTATGGCAAGATGCCATGAAGTTCGAAATGGATTCCATGTATACCCACCAAGTTTGGACATTGGTTGATATACCAGAAGGAATTTTGCCTATTGGTAGTAAATGGGTCTTCAAAAGAAGGCAGACATTGATGGCAACATACTAACGTACAAAGCTAGGCTTGTATCGAAAGGGTATCGTCATCAATATGGTGTCGATTACGATGAAACATTTTATCTGTTGCCATGATTAAATCTATTCGGATAATGCTTGTTATTGCTGCATATTTCGATTATGAAATATGGCAGATGGACGTCAAAACCGTTTTCCTCAATGGAAACCTTTTGGAGGATGTTTATATACAACACTCTGACGGTTTTCTCGTGCCAAAACATGCAAACAAGGTTTTCAAGTTAAATCAATCCATTTATGGATTGAAGCAAGCATTGCGTTCTTGGAACCAAAGTTTTGATCAGATCATATAAAAATATGGTTTCAGTCAAAACGAAGATGATTCTTGAGTATATAAGAAGGTTAATGGGAGTGCACTGACATTCATTGTCCTATATGTTGATGATGTATTGCTTTTTATCAATGACATTCTCATACTACAATCAGGGAAAGCTTGGCTTTCATTAAAATTCTCCATAGAAAAACTTGGGAGAGACAACCTTTATTCTAGGAATAAGGATCTACTGAGATAGATCTAAAAGTTGTTGGCACTCTCTGAGAACTTGTACATTCACAAACATGTACGCAACCTGGTGTCTCATATGCTTTGAGCATCTGCAGTCACTATCAGGCCGATCCAGGTGATGGTCACTGGATTGATGTTAAGAACATCCTCAATTATCTTAGACGAACTAAGGATGCTTTCATAGTACATGGGGAAGGAGAACTTGAAGTGACTGTGATCACCGATGTAAGTTTCCAAACCGATAAAGATGATTGTAAGTCACAATAAGGGTGCATATTTTATTTGAACAACGGAACAGTGAGCTAGAAATCTTCAAAGCAAGATATTGTTGCCGATTCAACAACAAAAGTGAAATACATTATTGCAGCTGAGGCAACAAAAAGAAGCATTTTAGATCTATAAATTCCTAATTGGATTAGGAGTAGTTCTGTTAGCAGCTGAGCTAGGCTACAGCACAGGCTAAGGAACCACGGTCTCATCAATGATCCAAGTATGTACTTCGATTGTTTCATCTAATTCGAGATATCACACATCGTGGTGATGTGAAGATCGAAAAATCGTTTCAGATGATAACCTTGCAGATCCGCTGACGAAAGCTATATCTCAGCAAAATTTTCAGCAACTCGTACATAGTTCAGGTGTTGGACACTTGAGTGATTGGCTATAGGCCAAGTGGGAGATTTTTGGACAATTATGACCCATAGCATCACTATTTGTAAAAGACATGGTGTTTTTGTACAAATTAACTATGTGACAAATGAAATTTCTCTTTTATCATTTTGTAATTGGATTACTTGGATATATAAATGATAAAAGTCCATATGATTAGTACCGGATTAATAAGATATGAGACAGTATTAATCCACAAAAGGTTTAATCATTAAATATCCCTAGTCGTAGTATTATCGAGACTGGACATCGATAATAAGGAATAAGCTAGTGTAGGAACTGTATTTTTGCATATAAGTCCCGATGATGAGCCTCATGCGGAGGCACTACCTTTTAAGTTGTAGAAGTCGTAGGAAACGGACACCGGAAAGAAATTCAAGGATCAATCCCTTGTTGGATTTAGTTCGCTCGCTTAGCTTCAGATTTGCTCGTTAGGCCTCTGTTTTAAAATTTATCCCGGGCCCAAACCTTAAACCTACCCTCTCCTCTCTCCATTCTCACGCACCACTCACAACAAAAGAATAAACCCTAGCTCACATTCTCTCTCATTAACCCTCATCCCCACGTGAACAACACAAAAATAAGCCAAACACTCATGCATGCCAATGAACCTCACGTCCAAACAAAGCAAATAAAACAGAGAAAATAGTGGGAACAGTGAACCTGAGAAAAAAACAGAGATAGCGGACCATTGAAAACAGTAGAAACAGCGGACCAGTGAAAATAATATAAACAATAACCCTTCCGACACCGTGAAACGCACTCCCAAAAAGTGAGTTGAAAGGTAAGACCTGAGGGCACCCTTTATTATATTTTATTTTGTTGTCCCAGACACGGCATGCTCGGTTGACGTGGAATACGTCCAACCGGGTATGCAAGGTCCTACATTGAGAATGGCCAAATTCCTTGGTCACTTATTTATTATTCCGTATGTGTTAATTTAATATATCAATGAGTTGTGTGTTTATCACTTTCCTGACTTATTTTTAAAGCATGCAAACTTAGATTTAGGTCGAATATGAATTTAGACGTAGATTACTTTTGCAAATGTATGTTGCGTAGACTTGGTTAAAATTGCACAAATCTGTTTATTACAAAGTGACATAAGTAAGGGACCATTCCGAACCCAACGGTTTGAGGTCTTCCCTTGCGAGGGGTGAGTGTGGCCTTAAATCATTTTCCCAGTTCACATCGGGTGGCGACTCCATTTTATTCTCCGGTTTAGTCCTCGTGGGCTACTCCGTAATCCCGACCGGGCCGCGAGCCTGAAATAGCGTCGCCGATTTCTGTGTCCTACAGTCTGGCGACTCCACTGGGGAAAGAGAATTGGCCCCGAAATAATGTCTTGTAATGTTTATGATTTATGCTCTAATTAACCATGTCTACTATGGGTTTAGAGAGTTTAATCAAAGGCAATTATTGAGGCTAGGTAATGGTTTGGTGTCTTCCTTCACTCACTACCTTTCTATAAGGAAAAGCTGTGAAGGCACCTACATAATCATTATCTGTAGCTCACTATGACAGACTAATTTGGAGGACTTGTTGTTTATTCCTATCACCAAGGCAATAAGAGCCTAAGAGGCTTGGGTATTTAAGAGAGTTCGCTCCACCCTCCCTCTGGGGAATCTACAATAAGAAATCCATTTGACAGTTAGTCACGCACCTTAACTTGTTGGCACATACCTTAAGGTATAAAAAAGGTGCGCTCACTTGGTCGCTCGAACCCTTGAGTGGGGAGTACTAGTTGTGGGCAATCATTCGTCTGCGGGAGCCTTTGTTTACATTCCCGTAAACCTACATGTGAATCATAGTTGATGACCCATAGAAATTATTTCTTTAGGCTTGTGTTTGAGACCATCATCATTTGGATCCAGTTGGACCTTTTGTCAAGAGATATGAACTTGTTGGGCCATTTAAACTGGGACGAGTTCGTGTCCTTTGACAATTGGGCCAAAAGTTTCTGAAATACCGATGGGCCATTTTGTATTTAGGCCTTTTATTATTTGAAGTTGTTTAGCCATGTTATCGCAAAAGTATAAACTTGTTGGGCCTTTTCAACTGTGACAAGTTTGCACCGCGCAATAGTATGATTAAATGCTTTAAAAAGATAATGGGCCAATTGGTGTAAAAATCTTAATGATCTTGTATATTTCATGCATTACACATGTACATACTCATCAAAAGGCCGTCAACAAATATGAGTGAATAAATTAACGAGGGGTCTCGTATGGATCAGCTTGAAGCCAATCTCACCAAGGTTACCGAGCAACTACAAGCTTTGACCGCAGCTATGACTAATATGGTTGTGCCCCGTGCTGGGGGAAGCTCTGAGAATGAGAGGCGTGAGGAGCCTCCGAACAGGTTGAATGATGATATCCATGTCTTTGATGATGACATGGCTGAGTATATGATAGCCAGGTCTTAGGCTGAATTATAGAAACTCCGCGATTAGGTGGAATCAGTTACTCGCAAGCCGAAGGGTAAACATGAAGATTTGTTAGACTATGAAGCAATGACCTTTGATGAGCAGCTACCGGCTCAGTTTAAGATGCCCGACATAGCCAAATTCAATGGGAATGGGGACCTGATGGTCCATCTCCGGCAATATGTCTCGGTAATGATTTCAATGGGCCTGTCACAATGCCAAGTTCAGAAGATGTTTGGGATGTCGCTCGAGGGGGCACCCGTAGTGTGGTACCATAGCCTTGAAAGAAAGGTTAAGGAAGATTGGAGGGAACTGGCAGACGCCTTTCTGAAGTAGTATGTTACAGATTTGGAGATCGACTTGTCACTTTGCGACTTGGAGAATACTAAGCAGAAGCCGGAGGAAAGTTTCAAGGAGTATGTAGATCGCTGGAGGAGCCAGCTTCTGAAGATGCAGACTCGGCCTTTAGAGAATGACCATATCAAAATGATCATCAAGGGCACCAAGCCCTCTATTTATGGTAAGCTGAGGAGGATGACTTCGATTATTGCTGATTTTCGACAGTTGAGGGAAACTGTCATGGACATTGAAGAGGAAGAAGCTAAGAACAGAAAGTTCTATGGCCAGAATAAGAGGAATTTTGGGGGGCCTTCTGAGACCAAGCCCGCTACTGCTGAGGTGGCTACCATCAAAAACAGGCAATTTTCCAACCTTGGTAAGCCTCTTTCAAGGGTGTTCAAAAAGATGAAGGCGTAGGGACTTCTAGAACCCCTAGAGCCTAAACCAATTCCAAACCCTGTGCCACCCAACCTTGACCTAAGCCTGTATTGTCACTTCCATCGGAGAAGAGGCCACGAAACTGACAACTGCACCCACCTTAGGCATGAGATCCAAAACCTCATTGAATCCCATAAAATACCCGACCCAGAAAGCGAACAACCCAATACACACAGAAATCCCCTACCTAACTACCACTCTGTTCCACCACCCACCTACATGATCAACTCCGGCCTACCCGAAAGCCTTGTCCTCCAAACTCTCAACCACCAAGCTTCTTACATGGCGATAGGAGATGGCAGTAGTGAAGAACCATAGGGTGAGGAAGAAGACAATGCCGCAGACAATGAAAGTGTTTTCTTGGTTTATTTGATTGCAATCCTGCATTTTGATAATAAAGACATTGATTTTGCTTACTTGTTCGAGTTTTCGTCAATAGTTAAAGCATTAGTCCGGTGATGACATTGTTTGCTGTAGGGAGAAACCTTAGAAACGATAAGTGCGAGATGTGCTCTCATTCGGTATTCTGAGTGGTTGATCTTGGCTAGACTCATGAGCACTTGATTACGGTATCTTAGCAGTAGAAGCCTGAGTAATCAACAAGATGACTAGTTGAAGAGATGGCGGATCAGTAAATGACCGTTTACCTAGATGTCCATCCTGGTTTACCGATGCTACGATATGTGATATGGTTGGAAACAAAGAAAAGTCTCTGCAAAGAAAAAAAAAAAAAATAGACCACCTATAACCGATAAGCTTGAAGCTACCCATGGGCAAGTATTAGGACCACCATGAGGAGAAATGCTACCTTAAAGGGTAGGTGTGTCAAAAAAAAAAAGTTCAAAAATGAAAAGAAAGAAAAGAAAGAGACAAAAGAAAAAAGAAGAAAACCATATCATGTTGAGTACGAGGAAGTAATCACAGAGTATGATCAAGACATCCTGGTTGGTTTGACCCACTGATCCAATTCTCTGAGACAAAATCATCGAGTAGGCTTACTTAAGGATTAAGCTGTGAAAGAGCATTGGCACACACACACACACTAGGAGTCTAGTTCAGATCACTTATTCAGACGATCGGATTTGAGTGTATTAAGTAATTTGAAGGTTCTCTAGTTTCGACACGAAGCATTCGTTGAGGACGAATATATGTTTAGCTATCGGGATTATCTCGTGAGAGGCAGTACAAAATGTTGATATGTGACAGCACATTAGGAGATCTACTTTGACCTAATGAAAGCAGCAAAGGATAAAAAGATGAACTGAGACTGGGGGCGATCAGTCTACCACCCCGGGAATAAGAGATGTACCGAGAACTTGAGCCATGAGACAAAAGAGGACTGAACAATCACCAGAAAAGAACCAGCAGGAGGAAACTGTAAGCAGACCCATGGGGCGACCAAAGATAGTTATAGGCGAAGGACACCGGAAGAGCTGGCAGAAGACCTAACCTGACGGGATAGGAAATTCATCCATTCATGCATGCACGTAACGTACTTGCATCCTTTTTGTGTCTTGTTTTTGTTCACAGGTTTTAAAGAAAAGAAGAAAGCAGCAAATGCAAGCCAACCAGAAACAGCAACACACCATCAACAGTTTGGGAACAAAGCCCACTCTCTACACAGCTCGGGAATAAAGCACACACTCAGCACATATCGGGAACAAAGCCCAGAGAACAGAGCCCACAATCAGCGGTTCAGGAACAAAGCCCACATTCAACAGATCGGGAGCAAAACCCAGGGAATAAAGCCCACATTCAATAGATCGGGAACAAAGCCCAGGGAATAAAGCCCACATTCAGTACAGTTCGGGAACAAAGCCCACATTCAGTATAACTCAGGAACAAAGCCCACAGTCGACATAGTTTGGGAACAAAGCCCACTCTCAGCACAGATCGGGAACAAATCCCACAGTCAACACAGTTTGGGAACAAAGCCCACTCTCAGCACAGATCGGGAACAAAGCCCACAGTCAACACAGTTAGGGAATAAAGCCCAGATTCAGTATAGTTCGGGAACAAAGCCCACATTCAGTACAGCTCGGAAACAAAGCCCACAGTCAACACAGTTTGGGAACAAAGCCCACTCTCAGCACAGTTCGGGAACAAAGCCTACATTCAGCAAGCTCGAGAATAAGCCCACAGTCAGCTCCATTCGAGAACAAAGCCCACTCTCTACAATAGTTCGGGAACAAAGCCCACAGGTGGTTCAGGAACAAAGCCCAGGGGTCAAAAGCACCTCGTCATCACAATCAGAAAGATCGGGAATAAAGCCCACAGTCAACTCCATTTGGGAACAAAGCCCAGGGAACAAAGCCCACAATCAATTCAGTTTCAGGAACAAAACCCACTCTCTACAAAGTTCGGGAACAAAGCCCACAGGTGGTTCGGGAACAAAACCCAGGGGTCAAAAGCACCTCGCCATCACAATCAGCAAGCTCGGGAATAAAGCCCACAGTCAGCTCCAGTCAGGAACAGAGCCCATAATCAATTCAGTTTCTGGAACAAAGCCCACTCTCTACACAATTCAGGAAAAAATCCCACATGTGGTTTGGGAACAAAGCCCAGGGGTCAAAAGAACCTCGCCATCATATTCAGCACAACGGGAACAAAGCCCAAGGGAATAAAGCCAACTCTCTACATAATTCGGAAACAAAACCCACAGGTGGTTCGGGAACAAAGCCCAGAGGTCGAAAGCACCTCACCATCATAATCAGTTCAGTTGCAGTTCCGAGATGCGTCCCAGGGTCGAGGCCCACTGCATCACTCGCCGGGAATGGCACTCCGGGAATAGAGCACAGGTTGAGGCCCACATCATCAGTTGCAGTTACAGGATGCGTCCTAGGGTCGAGGCCCACTGCATCACTCACCGGGAATGGCGCTCCGAGAATGGAGCACAGGTTGAGGCCCACATCATCATCAGTTTTGGGATGCGTCCCAGGGTGGAGGCCCACACATCGATTGCCGTTTTGGGATGCGTCCCAAGGTCGAGGCCCACTGCATCATCAACACGGTTCAAAGCAACAGGCAAGTCAAGTGGCAGCTGGCGAGCCAGGTAAGTAAAAATGCATTGCAAAAACTTTGATAGGATTGTCATTGTCACACACTGCACAAATCCCATCAAAGTGGGGGCGACTGTAGGCACTGTATTTTTGTATATAAGTCCCGATGATAAGACTCGTGCGGAGGCACTACCTTTTAAGTTGCGGAAGTCGCAGGAAATGGACGCCGGAAGGGAATTCAAGGATGAATCCCCTGTTGGATTTAGTTCGCTCGCTTAGCTTCGGGTTTGCTCGTTAGGCCTCTGTTTTAAAATTTATCCCGGGCCCAAACCTTAAACCTACCCTCTCCTCTCTCCATTCTCACGCACCACTCACAACAAAAGAATAAACCCTAGCTCACATTCTCTCTCATTAACCCTCATCTCCACGTGAACAACACAAAAATAAGCCAAACACTCATGCATACCAATGAACCTCACGTCCAAACAAAGCAAATAAAACAGAGAAACCAGTGGGAACAACAAACCAGAGAAAACAACGGAGATTGCGGACTAGTGAAAATAGTAGAAACAACGGACCAGTGAAAACAACATAAACAATAACCCTTCCGACACCATGAAACGCACTCCCGAAAAGCGACTTAAAAGGTAAGACCTGAGGGCACCCTTTATTATATTTTATTTTGTTTTCCTGGACACGACATGCTCGGTTGACGTGGAATACGTCCAACCGGGTATGCAAGGTCCTACATTGAGAATGGCCAAATTCCTTGGTCACATATTTATTATTCTGTATGTGTTAATTTAATATATCAATGAGTTGTGTGTTTATCATTTTCCTGACTTATTTTTAAAGCATGCAAACTTAGATTTAGGTCGAATAGGAATTTAGACGTAGATTACTTTTGCAAATGTATGTTGCGTAGACTTGGTTAAAATTGCACAAATCTGTTTATTACAAAGTGACATAAGTAAGGGACCATTCTGAACCCAACGGTTTGAGGTCTTCCCTTGCGAGGGGTGAGTGTGGCCTTAAATCATTTTCCCGGTTCACACCGGGCGGCGACTCCATTTTATTCTCCGGTTTAGTCCCTCGTGGGCTACTCCGTAATCTCGACCGGGCCGCGAGCCTGGAACAGCGACGCCGATTTCTGTGTTCTACAGCTAGTATTACACTTGTGTGTGTTATGGAAGTTTAACGACATAGTTCTCATATATTTAAGTATTGGATACTTATGCAAGTGTGATAGGAGGTTCTGTTAGCCGTTGGACCGGGAACAGCTTCGCTCTGGATAGACCCCTCGGAGTTCCATTGGTAGTATGACTATGTGTCTATGGGAATCCAAATCAGGGTAGGTGTATGTGGTCTTAACCTGAGACTTACATCACTAATACTTATGACAATCAGTATACTTTGGTTTTGGTCGTCCGGAGCTTTAATAGGTTATGTGTACGCCTCTTCTGGGTATACTGAGAATCGTAGTGTATTGGATGTGATGTCAAGATGGGAGTATCACTTCAGTCATATGGAGATGATGATCACGCAGAGATACAGAACTAGTACTCTTAAATGCTGTAGCTATCGGGATAGTATGACTAGGTCAGGATTATCCGATTATAGAGACTAGTTGCTAGTGATCCGATATATGTTTCGTACGAGGCAAACACAATTCCAGCCCTAGACCTAGCATATGACATCCGATACTGGATCGTATTACGCAATACATTGTATATTACGCCTGATGCAGATTATATATTCCTCTTTGAATATTTATGGAGAATTGGGTAGGCACGTTGCTTTGATAGAAGCCAACCATGTCTTGTAAATCGGTGAGAACATGGTACCAGGTACGCACGTGTTCGGATAGTCCGAAGACCGTATTTACTGCCAACATATCCAGGGATCTCTTGGGTCGCTTTCCAAAGATTCACCAATGACATTTGACTCGAACAGAATTTATCTGGGATTAAATTCATCTAGAGAAGAGAATGCGATTAATTTAGAATTAATCGGCAAAGTAAATTTAATAGTTAAATTGAATTTTACTATTTAATTTATTTAATTGGGCTAAAATATTATATCGGATATATTAATTGAAATTGGATTTCAATACGGAATTAAAATTGGATTTTAATTCAAGCGAACGAATTAATTTGGAATTAATTCGTAAACGACTTTCGTAATAATTTTGCTAGGCATTATTATTTAATTAAATTGGATTTAATTACGTCGCGATGGAAAATTGGTTTAATCGAATTAAACGAACTCGGGCCCAAAGTGTGTTGTGTAAGCCAACTAAATTTGGAATTTAAAGTGGTGGGACCCACTTGACTTACATCAATTGTTGGACAAGTTGATGTGAGTAGTTGGCCATTATAAATGAAACCATTTACTTTTCACCAACTGACCGGTGCTTACACACACGCGTATAACGCAAGCGCACATATCGTTCAAGTAGTATAAAAAGTATCGATCCCACGAGGACTTAATACCTAAGCTATTAATTTTATGAGGTTAAATTATTACTAGTATCTAACAGGTTGATTGATTGATTTGAAATGGTGAAGATTTTAAATTTTAAAAAACAAAAGTAAATAAAATTGCACGAATGTAGGTTTAAGAAAATTCAATATTAAAAACTATCTAGGGTTGTGAATCTTTCTAATATCTTTAAAAAGATGAAGTGGTTATTTCATGGTGGTGTAATAAATCGGTTTACTAACCTGGAACACTAAATTATGCAAAAGCCTCTATCGATGGTCAAACGCAAATACCCAGTTTAACCCAATTGAATCATATGTCTATGTCAACCAAATTATCTGGATTCATTAAGTTTAAGTTTATATATTATAATTAAGGGAGATTAATCTAAATATTAGTAATAAAATTTTTACCTTTTACCCCAGCAGAGGGGAGTTACCTCCTCATTACTGAAAAGTAAAAACTGAAAATTAAAGAAAGAAAAGTAATGTGCGTAAAAGTAAATTTCGGAAAGTAAGAACTGAAAAGTAAAGAAAAGAAAGTGTGAAAGCGGAAATTAATTACTGAAAGCTGTAAATAAACAAACAAGATACAATCTTCTTAGTATTCTTAAGGAATTCCTTAGAAGAAAGTATGAATTTACAAATGAAATGGCTTGGTATTTCTAGGCAAAATTTTGCCTCCATCAAATCATCCACCAAATGCATTATTAATTGCTCCACTAATTCCTCCACCAAATCCATTATTAATTGCTCCACTAATTGTTTATCATGTTTGGTGGTGATTTGATAATTTTTATTATTTATTTATTAATTTATTTTTTGCTTTGAAAATGACTTTAATAATTACACACAACACATTTCTGGATGGTTCATTAATGTCGGGCATGATATATTCAGAATTCGAAATTATTTTGTCTTTTAAAGTTGTAGATCTTTGAGTCTTCTTTAATCTGAAACTTGAATCAGCTCAATCTGATATCGGAGTAAAAAGTCATGTACAAAATACGACAGATGCGCAAAATTGGAATTTCCAAAACTGCACTTCGTTAAAACGCCCTTTCAAGTTTCCAATCTCCAAAATTAATATGTCAAGTCCAATTTTTGCCCTTATTTGACCCGTATTTCATCCTAAATTATTTCATTGTGTCCCAATATTATTTTATCTGCAAAATAAACTAAAACACATCAAAACGTTCATCAAACCCGAGAAACTAAATAAAATATTAGGTAAAATGGGCGGTAAATATTGATATATTTTCCGCTCATCACACCCCCAAACCTAATATTTTGCTAGTCCTCGAGCAAAACAACAGAATAAAATACAAGAAACAATTAAAATTAAACTAAGCCACTTTCGTAGGGATCACGGTTGCATTTAGCATATGCAACAAGCCTTTAAACCCTTAGGTGTCCCTAGTGGACGAGTTATAGTCTCGTGAGGGCTTACATCAACGATACCCATAAATGTTTTACAAAAGTAAAACGATAATAAAACTAATGCACACAAAATTAAAAAGACAAGAGAAAAGAGAATAAAAATGTTAGTGACTAATCAGGTGAAACTTCTACTCCAAGTTACTAGTTGTTTTGTTTCATTCTAAATTACCGAATAAGTAAATTCTCTGATTATTTTTACCATTCTCCATATACACAGTCGACAAAATATTAATCAACTCATTTTTTTCCCACAACAGTCACAAGTGCAGTTGATAAGAGAGTAATATTTTTGTCCTAAAGTTTTATCAGAATTCACACCTTTTTGCAGCAATGAAATAATTTTTCTTATTTTTCTTATTTTTTTCTTTGATTTTTGATTTTTTTTTATACAATATCTTCCGTCTATGTAGCGAGTGTTGGGTCGGTGGCTCCCAAACCAGTTGGCTTTAGGGCACCAGGTGTTAAGACACCCCTATGGACTTAATTACTCAGACTTCAGATATATATATATATATTTTTACAACATCCTTGATCCATGTAGCGAGCTTTGGGCCAGTGACTCCCAAACCAGTTGGCTTTAGGGCACTAGGTGTTAAAACACCCTTACAGACTTAATAACTCGGATCTCAGATTTTTTTTTTAACTCCATTGCTTTTTGAGATGCTTCCTCTAATTAAACTAGAGCACTAAATATTACACACTTTTCAATTTTAGCTCATGTCCGTATGTTACTATATATGTTGATAATATCTGTCAACTGAGCATATGAAGATCCATTTTAGTCCGTTTTATGGAGAATTTACAAATTAAATAATTCAAAATGAAATAAACAAAAACTAACTTGTTTCAAAATGGTTTAAGATACGTCTCAGGAGTGAAAACTCCTTACTCAGCTATCTTTTACCAATTTCACCTTTTTAGTCAAAATAAAAACACAAAAACACAAAATATTTTTGTAATTTTTTTGAAAAATTTTCAATTTTTTTTGTATTTTTCGAAAAAATTTGGACTAAAAATAAAAACAACACACAAACTAAAAACAAGATACTGATCAACTAATTCCCTCCCCCAAACCTAATTGAGACATTGTCCCCAATGTCTTAAACAGTAGAAGAACAGTTTAGAAGATAATACCTGGTTAGCTGAAATTCTACAGGAAATTAAAGGTTAAGATCCAGATTAATCCGACGCCTCTTACCACGATCGTCCTCGAACCAATTTATCTTTGAAAGGATAGGGTCAATTTGTGGTTCATAGGCTAAGAGTTGGTCAATTAGATCTGGAGCAGTTCTGGCAGTGAAGAGGAGTTCTTTCATAGGTTTTGACACGAACCCATTTCTCCGAGCATCATCAAGAAACACACAAAGAAAATCATAAAATCCTTCAACGTTGTACAGTCCAAGCGGTTTCTGGCGTATGTTTAAGTTCGCCCAAGATAACACTATATAAATTTCCTCCAATGTGCCCAAGCCTCCTGGCAAAGCAATAAAAGCATCAGCATGGTTAATCATTTCTACCAATCATTCAGACATACCTGGCATGATCAGTCCATCTATGTTTGATGGTCAAATAAGATTTGCCTCCGCCAAGGGTTTTGGAATGATTCCCAAAACGTGACTGCCTTCTTCCTGTACGGCTTTTGAAACGATCCCCATAAGTCCAAGATTGCCTCCGCCATATACTAAGTGCATATTCCTTGCAGCTAAGACTCGACCCAATTCATGTGCTGCTTCTACGTATTGTGGCTTAGTACCAACACTAGTACCGCAAAACACACAGATGTTTTCAACTCGTCTTCTTGAAGTGGCTTCAATTTTTTACTCTGGATGTCTTCAAAAGTACAATGATGAGTTGAATTTATAGTACCTGAAAAAGGGTGAGTAATAATAGCACTAGTATCTTCCATATGACGTTTGTTAGCTAAACAACAAAAGAAATCGTGAAAGGTCAAAAAGTCTGGATCTTGTCTATGAAAATAAAGATAATTACAACAGAAAATCAAATCAAAGCAATAATTAAGGCAACGGAATTTGTGTACACAATACGCCATTCGCTTAGTATAAATTCATTAGGATGCGTCTCAAGAATCCATTCCTTACTCAGCCATCGCTAATGAATTATCTCTTATCTTTGCCAAACATCATTCCTTCTGTCTTAAAATGCTCCATTTGTGCTTTTCCCTACAAAAATAACACATAAAATTAAAAATTCTACAACATGTATACACAAAATATGAAAAAAGAAATTACAACAAAGTGTATGGGTTGCCTCCCTGCTAGCGCTAAATTTTTCATCTTCAGCCAGATGTGACTGAAATCCATCTGTCAAGGAGGTTTCAGCGTCGTTTTGGACGTCCGATTAAAGACAATCCCATGTGCGTTGCTTTTGAAGGGTCTCTTCCAACAGTAAAGTGGCATAAAGAATCTTGTCTCATTCAGTGCTTGTGCCACCTTTTTAACCTTTATTGCTCCAGTGGTTCCTGAAAAGAAAGAAATAAAATCAGTAGGTCTCGTATGGTGCTTGACTTGGAATGGAAGTTCCATTTTGTCAAGCTTCTGGGTGATGTCTTTGATCTGTACTCCCCAAAACAGTGATGTTTCGTCTGAATGCTCTGGATCTTCAATTTGGTATGACAATTGCTTCTCCATTTGCTCTGTTTCTTGCTCCACCTTTTCTTCACATATGTATTTTAGGATTTCCTCGTTCAGTTCTTCATCTGTCATCTGTGAAAAACATGCTCCATAAGTGTCAACTTGAGGATGTAAAGAGATGTCAGTTTTTAGGTCTTCATCCTCTGATCTGAGTGAAATGATTGGCTCAGATAGATCTTCTTCAAACATTTATGCAATGGAAGCTCCAAGATCTTCATTTGGAGGATAGAGAGTTTCATCCTCCTTTGTTGGTGCAGTTGGTACAAATAGCTCAGCTTCTTTATCCTCGTCAGAGTCAGAATAATAAAAATCAAATTGAGACTTTGTTGGTTCAGGCTCCTGAATTGATACCTCTAATTCTTGATACTGCTCAGCCTTGTCCACTGTTATGATGTCATGATGAATTCCAGGATATTCGAAGGCTTCTTCAGTAGTATTTAAATTTGCTCCGTGAGATATGTGATTCAGGTTATCTGTTAATTGCCTAACTTGATCTGTCATCCGCTGTATAGACGCCGCTTGACTCTGAATTTGTGCATCAAATTGAGATTCCCGTTCCTCGAACCAATCTTTGAGCATGTGAATCAACTGATCTTCCTCTGATGGTTCCGGTTCTTGATGAAGATCGTAGATGGATGGTGGATAAGATGGAAAGTATAATGGTTCTTCATACCTTGAATGATTCCAATAATTTTGCCACTCTGAAAGGTATATACATCGATTGCTCGGGTGGTTACCATCACATATTACACATCTCCCCATTTCATTATGTTGAACAAATGTAGAATTGATTGATTCTGACATCCAATGATAGTTGTTGGGCTGGACAACAGGCCTCGGAAAATCAAATTGTTGCTCCCAGATTTGGGGTGTATCTTCTTCTATTAACATTCGTAATCTTTCAATCTCCCAATAATGTTCCATTTTTCAATCACCTGAAAACAAAAGAAAGAAATAAAAATTACAGATAAAAATAAAGAAAATTAGATACAAGTAAATTAGATAGCTTCAAAATTAATAACTCAAGAAAAATAAGTCCCCGGCAACGGCGCCAGAAACTTGGCCGGTGCTTACACACACGTGTATAACGCAAGCGCACGTATCATTCAAGTAGTATAAAAAGTATCGATCCCACGAGGACTTAATACCTAAGCTATTAATTTTATGAGGTTAAATGATTACTAGTATCTAACAGGTTGATTGATTGATTTGAAATGGTGAAGATTTTAAATTTTAAAAAACAAAAGTAAATAAAATTGCACGAAGGTAGGTTTAAGAAAATTCAATATTAAAAACTATCTATGGTTGTGAATCTTTCTAATATCTTTAAAAAGATGAAGTGGTTATTTCATGGTTGTGTAATAAATCGATTTACTAACCTGGAACACTAAATTATGCGAAAGCCTCTGTCGATGGTCAAACGCAAATACCCAGTTTAACCCAATTGAATCATATGTCTATGTCAACCAAATTATCTGGATTCATTAAGTTTAAGTTCCAATTATGGCTACCCCCGCCCGACAGGTATATGTCTATCCTGTAAGGAAATCTATTAAAGGGTTATCTATCCTCAAGGAAGATCGTGGGCTATTAAGTCTAAGGCTGAAACCTAAAATTCCTTTGTCAAGTTTATTTTAGATTTACCACATCAATCTTATTGGTGATCAGACAACAAGAAGCATTAAGCTTAAGACTTAATAAGTAAACCTTTAAATTACCCAAACTATAAAATAACCCCTTATAAACCGGTGATATTAGAATTCATCACAACCCCATATAACTAACTTAGTTACGACACATAACTAGGGCTAGTAAAAACTTAAATAAAATAAAAGACATAAAGTAAAATGCTAAAAAGTAAATTGCTGAAAAGTAAATGCTGAAATTAAATACTGAAAATTAAATGCTGAAAAGTAAATGCTGAAAGTAAATTACTGAAAAGTAAATGCTGAAAGTAAATTGCTGAAAAGTAAATAAAGTAAAAGTACAATAAAAGAAAATGCTGAGGTAAAATGATCCACTTTTATTACTTCTATTTTAGATATCTCCCTTAATATAATATATTAACTTTGCATGATAATTACCAACCAGCCATATAGGCGGTATCCAGATTAAGTCAAATTAATAATTAATTACCAACCGACCAATCAGGCGGTATCTAGTTTAGTCAGGTTAAAACCAATTTAAATAATTACCAACCGACCAATGTGGCGGTATCCTCGTTAAGTCAGGTTTTAACTAGTTCATATATTATAATTAAGGGAAATTAATCTAAATATTAGTAATAAAAGTTTTACCTTTTACCCCAGCAAAGGGGAGTTACCTCCTCCTTACTAAAAAGTAAAAACTGAAAATTAAAGAAAGAAAAGTACTGTGCGTAAAAGTAAATTGCGGAAAGTAAAAACTGAAAAGTAAAGAAAAGAAAGTGCGAAAGCGGAAATTAATTACTGAAAGTTGTAAATAAACAAAATAGATACAATCTTCTTAGTATTCTTAAGGAATTCCTTACAAGAAAGTATGAATTTACAAATGAAATGGCTTGGTATTTATAGGCAAAATTTTGCCTCCATCAAATCATCCACCAAATCCATTATTAATTGCTCCACTAATTGCTCCACTAATTTCTCCACCAAATCCATTATTAATTGCTCCACTAATTTCTTATCATGTTTGGTGGTGATTTGATAATTTTTATTATTTATTTATTAATTTATTTTTTGCTTTGAAAATGATTGAAAATGACTTTAATAATTACCCAACACACTTCTGGATGGTTCATCAATGTCGGGCATGAAATCTTCAGAATTCGAAATTATTTTGTCTTTCAAAGTTGTATATATTTGAGTCTTCTTTAATCTGAAACTTGAATCAGCTCAATCCGATATCGGAGTAAAACGTTATGCACAAAATACAACAGATGTGCAAAATTGGAATTTCCAAAACTGAACGCCCTTTCAAGTTTCCAATCTCCAAAATTAATATGTCAAATCCAATCATTTTCAAAGCAAAAAATAAATTAATAAATAAATAATAAAAATTATCAAATCATCACCAAACATGATAAGAGATTAGTGGATCAATTAATAATGGATTTGGTGGAGCAATTAGTGGAGCAATTAATAATTGATTTGGTGGATGATTTGTTGGAGGCAAAATTTTGCCTATAAATACCAAGCCATTTCATTTGTAAAATTCATACTTTCTTCTAAGGAATTCCTTAAGAATACTAAGAAGATTGTATCTTGTTTGTTTATTTATAGCTTTTAGTAATTAATTTCCGCTTTCGCACTTTCTTTTCTTTACTTTTCAGTTTTTACTTTCCGCAATTTACTTTTACGCACAGTACTTTTCTTTCTTTAATTTTCAGTTTTTACTTTTCAGTAATGATGAGGTAACTCCCTTTTTGCTGGGGTAAAAGGTAAAACTTTTATTACTAATATTTAGATTAATCTCCCTTAATTATAATATATAAACTAGTTAAAACCTGACTTAACGAGGATACCGCCATATTGGTCGGTTGGTAATTATTTAAATTGGTTTTAACCTGACTAAACTGGATACCGCCTGATTGGTGGGTTGGTAATTAATTATTAATTTGACTTAATCTGGATACCGCCTATATGGCTGGTTGGTAATTATCATGCAAAGTTAATATATTATATTAAGGGAGATATCTAAAATAGAAGTAATAAAAGTGGATCCTTTTACCTCAGCATTTTCTTTTATTGTAATTTTACTTTATTTACTTTTCAGTAATTTACTTTCAGCATTTACTTTATGTCTTTTACATTTCAGCATTTTTATTTTATGTCTTTTATTTTTAAGTTTTTACTAGCCCTAGTTATGTGTTAGTTATATGGGGTTGTGATGAATTCTAATATCACCGGTTTATAAGGGGTTATTTTATAGTTTGGGTAATTTAAAGGTTTACTTATTAAGTCTTAAGCTTAATGCTTCTTGTTGTCTGATCACCAATAAGATTGATGTGGTAAATCTAAAATGAACTAGACATAGGGATTTTAGGTTTCAGCCTTAGACTTAATAGCCCACGATCTTCCTTGAGGATAGATAACCCTTTAATAGATTTCCTTACAGGATAGACATATACCTGTCAGGCGGGGGTAGCCATAATTGGAACTTAAACTTAATGAATCCAGATAATTTGGTTGACATAGACATATGGTTCAATAAGGTTAAACTGGGTATTTGCGTCTGACCATCGACAGAGGCTTTTGCATAATTTAGTGTTCCAGGTTAGTAAACCGATTTATTACAAAAACATAAAATAATCACTTCATCTTTTAAAAGATATTAGAATGATTCATAATCCTAGATCTTTGTGTCTTTTGTTATTTTCCTTAGTATTTTCTTTTGTTTTTTTATTTATTTATTTATTTAGCAAATCCACAATCAACCAAATCAATCAAGCAATCATTCTCTTCTCCCTCAATTAGATATCTATAAATAAATAAATTCAATAATTAATAAAAACATTAGGAATTAAGTCCTCGTGGGATCGATATTTTTATACTACTTGAACGATACGTGCGCTTGCGTTATACGTGTGTGTTTACGCCGGTCAAGTTTTTGGCGCCGTTGCCGGGGACTTATTTTTCTTGAGTTATTAATTTTGAAGTTATCTAATTTACTTGTATCTAATTTTCTTTATATGTAATTTTATTTCTTTATTGTATTTTCAGGTGATTGAAAAAATGGAATATTATTGGGAGATTGAGAGATTACGAACCTTACAAGAAGATACACCTCACATCTGGGAGCAACAGTCCGGTTTTCTGAGGCCTGTTGTCCAGCCCAATGATTATCACTGGATGCCAGAACCAAGCAATACCACATTTGCTCAACAGAACGCAATGGGGAGATGTGACATATGTAATGGTAACCACCCTAGAGATTATTGCGAATACAACTACCATCCAGGGTGGCAGAGCTATCAAGATCCTTCATGGTATGACGAGCCATCAAATTTCACAGAACCGCATTTTCCATCTTATCCACCATCTACTTATGATCTTCATCAACAACCAGAACCATCAGAGGAAGATCAGTTGCTAAACATGCTCAAAGATGTGTTCAAGAAACGAGATGAAAAGTTGGATACAATGCTTGATACATTCCAGAATCAACTCGAAAGTATTCAGAGTCAAACAGAATCCATACATAGAATAACAGATCAGATCAGACAATTAACAGAAAACCATAACTTCATACCTCAAGAAGCATTTTTAGATGACACTGATGAAGCATTCGAGTACCCAGAGATCCACAATGACACCTTAACAGAGGAGGAGGCTGAGCAGTATCAACAACCAGAGGTATCAGTTCAGGAGCCCGAACCGGCAAAGTCTCAATTTGACTTTTATTATTCAGACTCTGACGAGGATGAAGCTGATTTATTTGTACCAACTGCACCAACAACGGAGGATCAAACTTTCAATCCTCAAAATGAAGATCTTGGAGCATGCTTTACCATGATGTTTGAAGAAGATCTATCCGAACCATCCATTCCAGTCATATTAGAGGATGAAGACTTAAAATCTGACATTTCTTTTCATCCTCAGGTTGACAATTTTGAAACATGTATTTCACAGATGACAGATAAAGAGCTGAATATGGAAATTTTAAAATACATCTGTGAAGAGAAGGTGGAACTAGAAGTAGAGCAAATGGAGGAGCAAATGTCTGACCTTAATAAAAATCCAGAGCATTCAGGAGAAACATCGTTGTATCGGGGAGTACAAATCAAAGATATCACCCAGAAGCTTGACAGAATGGAATTTCCATTCCAAGTCAAGCACCATACGAGACCTCCTGATTTTCTTTCTTTCTTTGCAGGAATCACTGGAACAACAAGAGTAAAAAGGTGGCACGAGCACTGAATGAGACAAAACTCTTTTTGCCACTTTTCCGTTGGAAGAGACCATTCAAAAGCAACGCTCACGGGATTGTCTTTAATCGGACATCCAAAACGACATTGAAACCTCCTTAACAGATGAATTTCAGTCACGTCTGGCTGAAGAAGAAAAATTTAGCGCTAGCAGGGAGGCAACCCATGCAATTTGTTGTAATTTGTTTTCATATTTTGTGTGAACTTTTTAATTTTGTGTGTTATTTTTGTAGGGAAAGGCACAAACGAAGCATTTTAAGACAGAAGGAATTTTGTTTGGCAATCAAAGATGAGAAACAATTCATTAGCGATGGCTGAATAAGGAATGAAATCTTTAGACACATATTAATGAATTTATACTAAGCGAGTGGCGTATTGCGTACACAATTCCGTTGCCTTAATTATTGCTTTGATTCGCTTTTCTATTGTAATTATCTTTATTTTCGTAGACACGATCCATACTTTTTGACCTTTCACGATCTCTTTTGTTGTTTAGCTAACAATCGTCCTTTGGAAGATATTAATGCTATTATTACTCACCCTTTTTCAGGTACTATAAATTCAGCCCGTCATTGCACTTTTGAAGGCATACAGAGTTGAAAAAGAAATACAAAAACATAAAAAAAAATGGAAGCTACTTCAAGAAGACGAGTTGAAAATATCTGTGTGTTTTGCGGTACTAGTGTTGGTACTAAGCTACAATACGTAGAAGCAGCACAAGAATTGGGTCGAGTCTTAGCTGCAAGAAATATGCACTTAATATATGGCGGAGGAAATCTTGGACTTATGGGGATCGTTTCAAAGGCTGTACAGGAAGGAGGCAGTCATGTTTTGGGAATCATCCCAAAACCCTTGGCAGAGGCAAATCTTATTGGATCATCAAACGGAGAGGAACTGATCGTGCCAGGTATGTCTGAACGACTGGTAGAAATGATTAACCGTACTGATGCTTTTATCACTTTGCCAGGTGGCTTGGGTACATTGGAGGAAATTTTTATAGTTTTATCTTGGGCGAACCTGAACATACACCAGAAACCGCTTGGACTGTTTAATGTTGATGGATTTTATGATTTTCTTTGTGTGTTTCTTGATGATGCCCGAAGAAATGGGTTCGTGTCAAAACCTATGAAAGAACTCCTCTTCACTGCCAGAACTGCTCCGGATCTAATAGACCAACTCATAGCCTATGAACCACAAGTTGACCCTATCCTTTCAAAAATAAATTGGTTTGAGGACGATCGTGGTAAGAGGCGTAGAATTAATCTGGATCTTAACCTTTAATTTCCTGTAAATTTCAGCTAACCAGGTACGACCTTCTTAACTCTCCTTTTACTGTTTAAGACATTGGGGACAATGTCTCATTTAGGTTTGGGGGAGGGAATTAGTTGATCAATACCTTGTGTTTAGTTTGTGTGTTATTTTTATTTTTAGTCCAAAATTTTTCGAAAAATACAAAAAAATTGGAAAATTTTCAAAAATTACAAATATTTTTTGTTTTTTTTTTGTTCTTATTCGGACTAAAAAGGTGAAATTGGTAAGTGGTAGCTGAGTAAGGAGTTTCCACTCCTGAGACGTATCTCAAACCTATTTCGAAACAAGTTAATTTTTGTTTATTTCCTTTTGAATTATTTAATTTGTAAATTCTCCATAAAATTGACTAAAATGAATCTGCATATGCTCAGTTGACAGATATTATCAACATACATATAACATACGGACATGAGCTAAAATTGAAAAGTTTGTATATCATTCAGTGCTCTAGTTAATTGGAAGAAACATCTCAAAAAGCAATGGAGTAAAAAAAAAAAAAAAAAAAAAAAAGTCTGAGATCCGAGTTATTAAGTCTGTAAGGGTGTTTTAACACCTAGTGCCCTAAAACCAACTGGTTTGGGAGTCACTGGCCCAAAGCTCGTTACATGGATCAGAGATGCTGCAAAAAAAATATATATATATATATATTTATATCTGAAGTCTGGGTAATTAAGTCTGTAGGGGTGTCTTAACACCTGGTGCCCTAAAGCCAACTGGTTTGGGAGCCACCGACCCAACACTCGCTACATAGATGGAAGGATTGTATATAAATAAAAAATAAAAAAAAATCAAAGAAAAAAATGAGAAAATATTCCATTGCTGCAAAAAGGTGTGAATTCTGATAAAACTTTAGGACAAAAATATTACTCTTTATCAACTGCACTTATAACTGTTGTGGGCAAAAATGAGTTGATTAATATTTTGTTGGCTGTGTATATGGAGAATGGTAAAAATAATCGGAGAATTTACTTATTCGGTAATTTAGAATGAAACAAAACAACTAGTAACTTGGAGTAGAAGTTTCACCTGATTAGTCACTAACTTCTTTATTCTCTTTTCGCTTGTCTTTTTGGTTTTGTGTGCATTAGTTTCACTACCTTTTTACTTTTATAAAATGTTTGTGGGTATCATTGCTGTAAACCCTCACGAGACTACAACTCGTCCACTAGGGACACCTAGGGGTTTAAAGGCTTGTTGCATATGCTAAATGCAACCGTGATCCCTACGAAAGTGGCATAGTTTAATTTTAATTGTTTTTGTATTTTTTTGTTGTTTTGCTCGAGGACTAGCAAAATGTTAGGTTTGGGGGTGTGATGAGCGGAAAATATATCAATATTTACCGCCCCTTTAACTTAATATTTTATTTAGTTTCTCGGGTTTGATGAACTTTTTGATGTGTTTTAGTTTATTTTGCAGATAAAATAATATCGGGTCTCAATGAAATCATTTAGGATGAAATATGGGTCAAATAATGGCAATTATTGGACTTGATATTTTAATTTTGGAGATTGGAAACTTGAAAGGGCGTTTTGACGAAGTGCAGTTTTGGAAATTCCAGTTTTGCGCATCTGTCGTATTTTGGGCATAACTCATTACTCTGATATCGGATTGAGCTGATTCAAGTTCCAGATTAAAGAAGACTCAAGATCTACAACTTAGAAAGACAAAATAATTTCTAATTCTGAAGATTTCATGCCCGAAATTGATGAACCATCCAGAAGTGTGTAGTGTGTAATTATTAAAGTCACTTTCAATCATTTTCAAAGCAAAAAATAAATTAATAAATAAATAATAAAAATTATCAAATCATCACCAAACATGATAAGAGATTAGTGGATCAATTAATAATGGATTTGGTGGAGCAATTAGTGGAGCAATTAGTGGAGCAATTATTAATAATTTTGGTGGATGATTTGATGGAGGCAAAATTTTGCCTATAAATACCAAGCCATTTCATTTGTAAAATTCATACTTTCTTCTAAGGAATTCCTTAAGAATACTAAGAAGATTGTATCTTGTTTGTTTATTTATAGCTTTTAGTAATTAATTTCCGCTTTCGCACTTTCTTTTCTTTACTTTTCAGTTTTTACTTTCCGCAATTTACTTTTACGCACAGTACTTTTCTTTCTTTAATTTTCAGTTTTTACTTTTCAGTAATGAGGAGGTAACTCCCTTTTGCTGGGGTAAAAGGTAAAACTTTTATTACTAATATTTAGATTAATCTCCCTTAATTATAATATATAAACTAGTTAAAACCTGACTTAACGAGGATACCGCCATATTGGTCGGTTGGTAATTATTTAAATTGGTTTTAACCTGACTAAACTGGATACCGCCTGATTGGTGGGTTGGTAATTAATTATTAATTTGACTTAATCTGGATACCGCCTATATGGCTGGTTGGTAATTATCATGCAAAGTTAATATATTATATTAAGGGAGATATCTAAAATAGAAGTAATAAAAGTGGATCCTTTTACCTCAGCATTTTCTTTTATTGTAATTTTACTTTATTTACTTTTCAGCAATTTACTTTCAGCATTACTTTTCAGCAATTTACTTTCAGCATTTACTTTGTCTTTTACTTTTCAGCATTTTTATTTTATGTCTTTTATTTTTAAGTTTTTACTAGCCCTAGTTATGTGTTAGTTATGGGGGTTGTGATGAATTCTAATATCACCGGTTTATAAGGGGTTATTTTATAGTTTGGGTAATTTAAAGGTTTACTTATTAAGTCTTAAGCTTAATGCTTCTTGTTGTCTGATCACCAATAAGATTGATGTGGTAAATCTAAAATGAACTAGACATAGGGATTTTAGGTTTCAGCCTTAGACTTAATAGCCCACGATCTTCCTTGAGGATAAATAACCCTTTAATAGATTTCCTTACAGGATAGACATACCTGTCACGGGGGGGTAGCCATAATTGGAACTTAAACTTAATGAATCCAGATAATTTGGTTGACATAGACATATGGTTCAATTGGGTTAAACTGGGTATTTACGTCTGACCATCGACAGAGGCTTTTGCATAATTTAGTGTTCCAGGTTAGTAAACCGATTTATTACAAAAACATAAAATAATCACTTCATCTTTTAAAAGATATTAGAATGATTCATAACCCTAGATCTTTGTGTCTTTTGTTATTTTCCTTAGTATTTTCTTTTGTTTTTTTATTTATTTATTTATTTAGCAAATCCACATCAACCAAATCAATCAAGCAATCATTCTATTCTCCCTCAATTAGATATCTATAAATAAATAGATTCAATAATTAATAACAACATTAGGAATTAAGTCCTCGTGGGATCGATATTTTTATACTACTTGAACGATACGTGCGCTTGCGTTATACGTGTGTGTTTACGCCGGTCAAAGATATCGTAGGGTCATTTCATGTAAGTAATTATGTAGTTCCATTACAGTTTATCACTCTCACATTTGACTTCAATAAGTCAAGTCTTTTCTATAATTGTCAACATCTGATGTTACACACGAAGTAATAAAACAATTTTATTACTCGGAATCGAATGAAAAGATATTCTATCAAATAGAATACAATATCTATTAAATAGAATAAATGATAACTTTTTCTTGTACCTCCAAGGCGCAAATACTTTCAATTATATAACCTATTAAAATAAAGATTCAAATCTCAAACTTTTAAGATTCAAATTCTATTTAATTATCATATACGTAATTGTTTGAAACTAACGGAACAGTAATTAAAATGTTGAATTAGTGTTACTGGAGCATAACCCCAAGAATATTGAAAATAATTCGGTAACACTCAATATCAAATGAATCAAATCATATAAGATTCGATTTCTCCCACTGATCAATTTCATCACGATGGGATCGTAGAAGAATAATATTGAGTAAGAATCACATTCATCAAATAATCTTAGAACTAATTGCCATAAATTCATATGTTTGATCATATCAAACATCCTTGAACAATTCAAAGACTCACAATGAATTTTAAAATATAGTTTTCAACACTTCAAATAGAATATCTTTGAACCATTCAAAATCTTTTATCCGAGTTTCATCAGAAACATGTTGAAAGTTCTCGAACCATTCAAGACGTTCAATATATATTCTTTTAGAAACACGTAACTAAGTCATGACAACTCATTAACTAAGTTATGAAGTAAAGAAAACTATCCAATGCAATTTATAATTCATTAAACTACATACATTCAATGTATTAGTCTAATAAATATGTGGTCCAATGATGATCATTGGTTAAATGAGATTTAATCACATTCCCGAATACAATATTCATTAAATGGATAAAGATATGTGGTGTGATCTTGTATCAGACCATTCTTTACCATACAGAATAATCATCTAATGCTTATGTGATAAAGTCTCATAAAGAACTATTCTAAGTTATTTAGTTAACCAAATATTTTTCTTAATGTTTATCTCTTCATCAATGACACTACTAGTCATATTAAAATATGTAACAATTGTTTATAAAGAACAAGTAACTATCCAATAGTCGCAAGTTCTGACATCAAATATCAAAATAATTATTAAACATTATTTTAAATAACTAGATAAGAGATTTGGTATACAATACCTACAGTTTCCGTATTGTGAGAATCGATATTCTCTATACACAACTATACACATCTCATTTCTTTAGCTTTATAATTTACCTTCAATTATTCACAACAATTATAAATAATTGATTAGCAAACTGTGTCAAAACACGTGACTTCTAAAATTCACTAAAGTCAAGAAACGTCATTATAAGATAAATAAATACCTAATGGAGTTTTCTTAATGCCAGTCAAGAATCTCGAGACATGAACTAATTCACGTCAATTCTTACCGCACAAGAAACTATTCTCTCTAGATAATTATATCCTAAAACAAATATCTATTTAGATTACTTATCGTGACTTAGTAACTAAGTCACTAACCACCTTAATTTTTAAGAAAATCGGAACAACAGTTCCCGATGGTTTTGACTAATCTAACAATATCCAAGTCTACTTACATTCTAGAACCTATTTTAGAAATACACAACCAAAAGTGAAGTCAGAAAACATATTCAAGTAATATGCATGCAGTGGATTAGAAGTATAATTCTATTAACAATATAGAATAAAGGAAAACAAAAGCAGAAATTTCCATAAAATTACACACTACTTTAGTTATGGATTTTTAACCCGCAGTGTCTCCCACTACTTTACGTAATACCGTAATCCCCAACGAAAAACGGGAATTCAATAATTAAATTGAATTTCATAGTGTGAGGTGGACCCCATGATTATATTTTGACTCACAACTTTGGCACGATCTCCCTACGTATATTCATTAGGTAGACAACTCATTTTCAATCACACACTGTGACTCCTGATTTTGGTCCTAACCGTTTCTCGTTATGACAGCTTTGGCACGTTCACAATGAGGCATATCAAGGCTTCACTTGCCAATGACAAACTCAAGCTACCGATGTAGTCCTGACAGCTTTGGCATGTTCAGGATTTCCATTTTCACTTGAATTTATCTAGTATCTAATATACATCCGGCATGGATAAAATTCTATCAACTACACCCTCACTACTTTGGAACTTTCTCGGATGCAGCCATAGAAAGATAACCATAAACCGTATTGACAAGACGGACCAAGAAACATGCATCCAATACATGTCACTTTACAACCTTATTTAAGCGGGGATATTCCTCAAGAAAGCTTTGCTCCACATCAAATGAAGAATATAATCTAGATCAACTTCCAAACAGTTCAATTCTACCTTAGAAAACATAACTTAATTTAACCATCAAATTTTCGTTACGTTTCCGGTTAACGTAGAACCGAAAAGTCAAGAAACATATAAATTACATGCATGTGCAAACATTAAAATTTGATTATATATCAAGCATGAAAAATGTAATGGATGAAGGATCAGACCTGCTCTGATACCAATTTTGTTGGGGTTTTGGCGCGGGCGCAGCGGAAGTTCGCGATTCGGGAGAAATCGTAATTTTAAAAATTTTAAAAATTACCGAATAAATTATTCAATATCCAATATGAATAATTTATTCATATTTCACCTAAAAATATTTATTTGATATCAAATAACGACATAAATAACTAAGAAACATCGCGAAACCTTTACGAAAATATTTTTCCGCAAAATGGCATAAAACGTATTTTTTGACCGAACCGACCACCCAATACACAAGAGGGCTGCCCAAGTCAGCCCCAATAGTATTAGGTTAATTCATGGGCTGCCCAAATAGTGGCCAATTCACTGTTTGGACAGAAGACACCTGGTAAGCCTGAAACTCACCCGGTAACGCCGTTTTTCACTGTTTTCGCATATTTCAACTCCGAAATAATTTCCCGCAATTTTTCCAACACCAAAAACACATCCAATATATTTATATAACATAATTTTCATCACCAAAAATATAGAAATTCCAGATCTGATTTGGTATCCAAAAACATCATTTTTCATGTTTTAAATCCAATTTTATCAACATTAATCATATCAACATTAACATCAACCAAAGCCACCACCTATGAAGAACTCAAGAAAAATTCTAGGAGTTACAAGAGTGGTAATAAAACTCTAGAATGGCAACAAGTCATCAAATGACATAATTGAACTAATATTACAATAATATTATCCAATCTAACTTCACACATGCATCTAGCCTCCAAATCCATCCTTCAAATCAAAAAGGCCCAAAATCTAAGAAATGAAGAAACCCTAGAACTATTCTAGATATTTAAGAACAAGAAACAAGATTTCTAAGTTTAAGATTATTGAAGATTACCTCCAAATCGTGTAATTTCCTTAAACTTTTTCTTGAATTTCTTCACTTTCTTCCTTGACTCTTCAAGAAAATTTTGGGAGTTTTCTTTATGGAGGTGTTCGACCATGGAGGTGAATTGTTGAAGAAAACAAAATTTTACAACTTTAAATAATGGTCAAAACCGACTTAGGAGGGGGGTGAAGGGCATTTTGGTCATTTGATCATTTTTAATCTAATTAAATAATAATAAGTTTTTAAGTTGACAAATCCAATTTGTAAACTTTAAGCTTAATAAAGTCATGCCACATGTAACCAATAATAATCAAACATATTGCATAACCTTTATGTAATATTGAAATAATTTAATTATCTAGATATTTAACATTTAAACATCTAAATAATTAATTAATGCGATTATTATTATATATGTATTTTTATTTACATTAAATAACAAATACATATATTAATGTCATGAGTCAAAATCTCATTTGACAAATAATTAATATGTATCAAATCAAATTTTGTATCAAATACAAATACACATTAATTATCAATTGACCGAAATGCCCCTAATGCATGTATTTTCGTTTAACCGTTTAAACGACTCGAATTAACTCATTTAATTTGGTGAAGTATTATGAATAATCTACATTATTCATAACGCGTTGACCAAGTGCTCAACGAGTACACTTCATATTGTGGGACTCTCTAAGATTAGGTTTATCCTTCATGGAATTCAATTTCATGTCCATAATCTACCCACTCATGAATTATGATGACCACAGATAATCTCGCTAAACTATGCAAGTCGAGGTCATTGCATGCGTATAATCCATCTGTCACAGACTATCCATATTATATATGGGATATAGATAAGAACGTCAAATCCGTATGGTATAATATAGTCGACTTTCAAATTTACGATCTCTAAATAACACTCGAAATTGATTTCCGAAGTTATACCACGGCCATGGATTTACTAGATCGCACACACGTGTAGGATGCCTATATCATGTACACAGGACTGACGGATTCTATCTTGATACGCACATGATATCATGAGCATCAGTCTACACCCCAACGAACAGACGGAGGTCTGATCTAAATAGATCGGTGACGTGACTGCCATCAAAGTATGGAGGATAACTCATATATCCACAGTGGTATCTCAAGTCGAAGGACCACTATACTCGCTCAACTCGAGAAGATTCCTATTGACGTTGGTGTACCATCTATTAGGAAATCTTCAGTGAATTGTTCAGTGTTTATCAAATAAACACCTACATGTCTATACGAGTCTCCCGAGACTCCTTGTTCATTGGGATAAACCATCGGACCAAGTCACAATATACGACATGTACTGGTCTCAGCGGATTTTACTAACCGACGTGTGTTAGTAAATCTTTACCAGGAACTTTATTTAAGGATATACTACTTATAGTGACGCTTCCCAATATCAATTACAAACTACGTTGTAATTGCGCACTACGTTATAAATCTTAGGGACTTTGTCTAATATACACATATCACTAAATCATATTTAGTTTCAATCTAATCATAATTAGATATTTTATCGCAATTAGATCGAATATGTGTATAAAAGACAAGAGGTGCTACCATTAAATAAGTAATATTATGGAAAAAAAGAATTATTCGTATTTATGAATCAGACATAAATACGATCCGGATTGGCACTCTGAGTACCAACCCTAACAGTTATTGCCTTGTCCATGCTCTCGTTACAATTTCAGCAATTCTTCTTTAAGTGGCCTTCTATGCCATAGTGGAAGCACTTGTATATGAGATTTCTCCCGTCCGTGGATTTGCCTCTGCTTTTGCTTCTGTCTTTCCTTCTCCCTTGATTTTTCTCTCGTTGTCTTCCTCGATGCTCCGAGACAAGGGCTTCTATTTGATCTGAGCCCATGTCTTTTCTTCTAGCTTCTTCATTTGATAAGACATATTTTAACATAGGCATGGTAAGTTCGCTTCCTGGAGCTGAGTTACTGAGAGTAACCACCAATGTCTCCCAACTGCCAAGAAGATATCTGAGTAGTAAGAGGGCTTGAACTTCATCTTCCAGTTGCATGTCTACTGCAGACAACTGGTTCACCAGGCTCTGGAACTCATTGGTGTGTTCTGCTATGGAAGTTCCACTTCGTAACTTCAGGTTCACCAAACACCTCATGATTAAGGCTTTATTCCGAGATGTTTAGGCCTGGAACATGTCTTCCAATTTCCTCCACATTTCGTAAGCATCTGTATCATGTGCTACGTGGTGGAAGACACTGTGATCGATCCACTGTCTAATCTGACCTAGAGTTATGTTATTGAGTTTATTAAAGTCATACTCTTTAACAGATTATGGTCTCACTCCATTCACCTCGATAACATCAAAAAAATCTTTGCACGATAAATAATCTATCATCCGAGGTCTCCAGAGGGAGTAATTAGTTGCTGTCAGCTTGATCATTGCACCAGAAGGGGAAACTTTCATTTCTATTTTAAGTTTTAAAGTTTAAAATGAAAATAAGTTAAAATCGGGGCTGAATTTCACAAATCAGAGGTCACTGTTACGTCCGAACGGTTGAAAATGATAGATTAGACACTTCGTTGGTCCAAATCCGACTCATGGACTGATTTATAAATTTCTAAAACTTTTGGGGCTAAACTGTAAATTTCAAAGACTTCAAAAGGCTCAGTGAAATTTACCAAGTTTTCTTACGTGGCCAACACATGGCTGCTGACGTGGCAAAAGTGGGACTGGCATGCTGACGTGGCTGACACGTGGCGCTGACATGACAGATGACGTGGCGCTGACGTAGCTGCTGACTGTTTACTGATTGTGCGCTGACTGGGCGTGACGTGACGCTGACATGGCTTCCACGTGGTCGCCTTCAATCTCTGGCAGGCACGTGTGGCGCGTGACTGAGACTGGGCTTCATGTGGCTGTTAACATGGCAAAAGTGGGACCGGCATACTGACGTGGCTGACACGTGGCGAATGACATGGCGCTGACGTAGTAGCTGATTGTTTGCTGACTGTGTGCTGACTGGGCGTGATATGGCGTGACTTGGCTGCCACGTGGTCGTCTTCAACCTCTGGCAGGTGTTTGTGGCGCATGACCGAGATTGGGCTTCACTCGCTGGCGCGTGGCGGGGTCTCTGAGCCTCCGTTCGATCGCCGAAAAATACCACTGTGCTCGTCTCGACGTGAACTAGCTGATGGTATGCTCAAAATTAATTTTTGACAACTTTCCCGAAACCTGAATTTTCCGAACCGAGTTCCGTTCTTCGTTTTACGACCCCAAAGTATAACCAAAGCTCCTGATATCACTTGTTGTGATTCTATGATCACTCTAGAGTGTATTTGAGGAAAAACCGAAACCTTCTGTTACTTACAAGAATAGAATTACAAGTCTTGAAACTTACAAAAAAAAACATCACTTCTACACTCTCAAAGCTTTCTCTCTTGAAACTTTACAATTTGGGATGCTTTGAGCTCTCAATTAGCTCTCTATTTATAGTGAAACTCAAGCTCACTATTTCAACAAACTCAATCAAAACACCTAAAGGTATTTTGGTGTTTTGCACCATTGTCAAAAGGTGGTGATCTCCCTTTTGACAATGGTGGCACGAATATTTGAAAATTATGGTAATGGTGGGATCATATCCTTGACAATTGTGTTAACAAATAATGCAAGTTGGATATTACAGGTGGTTACTGGCTTGGTAGTAGATAAGGCTGACTAGTCAGCGATGACCTCAATTCACTGACCTCATTTCACCGATCTCATTACACCGAGGTCATTTCAAAACCGACCTTATTACTCCGAGGTCATTTGTCTCATAAATAAAATCATCTTTAACATTTGATCATTCTTGTAGTTTGATCATCTTTGTGTCTAGTCATCTTTAGTATTTGACCATCCTCAACGACTAGTCATTCATAGCATCTGGTCATCTTTAGTATCTAATCATCTTCAGTATCCGGTCATCCTTAATTTCTAGTTACCCTCAGTATTTGGTCATCCTGAATAAACCACTCTCAACATCAATCTCCTAATTTTCAATGTCGAATACTTGTGCTCCGTACTTAAAACTTTAAAACTATATATCGCGGGTTTACTGAGTCGAACAAACCACCTTCAACACTTACGGTTGCTACTTAAAAGTCTGACAATAGGGCCTAAAGCTTCATGCAAGGTTCAATACGGCCTAAAAGCATGTATTGTTTAGTGGATCCAAGCCACTATTCGAGGATATGATGCGGATCATGGTTTGGAATGCTTGGATATACCAATTTATGGCATAAAAAACAACTGAACCCGCATTAAGTAGCAAACAAAAGTTTTACCCGCCTACAGGATTCTGACAGGGGAGAGAATTCACCACCTCTTTACTCCAAAGTACCAGATTCTACAGATTACGAGTTTCACTGAACCTACCATTATCACGGTAAGCTCGAGCTTAGATTTTACAAGTTTCGCTAAACCTACCATTATCAGTTTATCACAGCAAGCTGGAGCTTGACAGGCCACAACTAACAATATGACAATGTTATGACATTAAATTGACAGCAAAAGGCGAAAGGAACAAGCCAAAGTGTGAATAATGCACTTGTTAATGGAACTTTGTCGGTTCTATATATATTGTGGATATGCAAGCTGAAAATTGTAAAGCATGATCACAATGCAATAGCAGAAAAAAAAAACATAACTCAATATGTATATATAGCCCGACTTCTTTAACATGATCGTGTTCATTACAGGGGCTATTCACTGGTTTTCCTAGTAAAACTCTTCTTATTGCAGAACTTTACTTACCTATTACATCCTCGTGAAGTTCTTTGATATGAAGCATCTCCTTGGCTGCATTTTACACGTCCTTAACTCTGAAAATCCCCAAAGGGCTAAAAAGTGTGAAATAAACTTTACACAACCAGACTTATGAGAGTCGATATTCATATGTCTTCCATCTACATAGTACTTGAGTGCCAAAATAAAATAAGGTTAACCATTTATAGCTATGGCAGGGCTCATCTTCTTCTTCCTGTCATTGAAAGTACGACATGACACGAAGCTTGGAAGGCAACACTGCGAAGATCTCATTGGCTTGTCCTCCAACGCAGAATCTCCATTAGCAGTCCTTTCACTACTACAGACAGAGTTAGTTCCAGAAACATAAGGGGTACCATTTGCTGATGGAAGTACATCAAGTATAGTTGTCCTAACTTCCGTCTTCCCATTGGCCATGTTTTGGCTATTTTTAGTGTTTTCTTCATCTACACGTTGGTCTTCCGAACCTTCTGTATTACTTTGCCGGAACAATTCAGCTAGTTTCAATTTCTTTCCTGTTGGGGATGATTCAGAATTGAAACCAGGAGCTCTATCCGGCAAAGAAGTTTTGTTGACTTGAGTCCCTGCAAAGTTCTGATGGACTGGAGTATTGCCACGAGATGGGGTAAACTCTGCATAAATAGTAACAATTATAAAAGATTTGACAGGTAAAGATAGTAAGAAAAGGAGGGAAAAAAAAGGAATATTAACATTCTGAAATGAAGACTTGAGGCTCCACATTTTCTTTGATATAGCATAATTAACAACTATGAAAAGACTGTAATTATCAGAAGACAAGGAACACTAGCACTTAGTATGCAGTCCATTATTCTGAATTCTAAAAAGGAAGCAGCCTCTGGGTGTCCATATTTTCACATAACAAATCTAGAACTAGAAGCAAAAATAAAGTGAAAAACGGAAACTACAGTAACCTTGCAAGACATAACAGCTCAGGCATCCTTACCTCCATTGACACTGTAAAAATCATCTTCGCAGTCAGAATCTAACCATGGCTGAGAATCAAAAAAGGTTTCCTCTTTACTACCTGCATAATGATCAAAACATGTTTCAACTTTAAGCAAAAAATGGGAAAGAAGAGAGTCGGGAAGAAAAGACAAGAGAGTCAATAAATTAACTAAATCTCATTTGATAAATTATGCATCTTGACATACGATTATATAATTTGAAAAAGGGATACAAAAAAGAAAAAGTAGATTTATCAGGAAGATTTTTCTCTCTAATTATTCAATTCATTTCTTATGTATTGTGTCATAATTCTGGTCAGGACTAAAACTACTACTCGGACCCAAAAGCCACCAACCTTGTCATCCAATATGGTCTCATTAGAAAGTTATAGTATCAATCGGAAAAATGCTTACAAGTAGGCTGTTAGAGAATCAGTAAATTTATAAACTTTATTTTAGATTACAATTCCTTGGTCCTCATTATGCTCAGTTAGAAGTGAACAGATTCACTACTGGGTCAATCTCCATAAGAACACTGAACACTACTTAATTAATATTACAAATAAGATTCAATTTTTGATGGAGCTATTCGCGATAATCATTCAAGGTTCTAGAGACCACAACATACCTTGTATCTTCAGCTCTCTTGGGTGTTCCTGTCAAGGTCCTAAATCCTCCACAAGTTTCACAAAAATCTCTCATCTCATTTATGAAAATTTACAGAATCATTGCTTAAAAGTCGACTGCCATATTCAGTATCCCATAGTGTGGTTCATCCATCTCTCAGCCACATGTAAAAAAATTTTTCCTATCAGCTCTGCTCAATCCTAATTCTACTATCCAATTTGTAATAATCAAAAACTGTATTTTTTACTCCATTACATATAGTAACGGCTTCCTAATAATTGTAAATAGGCTATCATCTAGCAATGATCCCACCAAAAGTTTGTATGAACATTGTCTAACCTTTCCATGGAGTGATCAAGAACGAGTAAACATTATTGTTTTTCTCAAAAGACCGGAATCATAGTTCTTAGCCTAAAAGCAGAACTATACTAAATAAGGATCTTCACACTATCAAGAATGCAAACATTAAATGAAATTACAAAAAGGGAATTCGATTTCTACCATTAAGCAGATAACAATAAACCTTCAATGTCAATTCTAAGTGACCTAATCGGTAGACATAATAACCTGTCACCAATTCTTTTTCTGGATAAGTGCTTCAGAAAAGGACAGGGAACCTAAAGCCAACTGACAAAACCAAATCATACTCTATTGCAAAACAAAGAAAATTAGACCAACAAAATGATTAAATTACCAATCAAAGAAACAAGAAGATTATTACATTATTAAGCTCAAATAGAAAGCCATGCCGTATGAGCTATAAATGAAGGATGTATGAGATCATTTAGTTCATAACAACTTATTGTGAATAAAAAGTAACTAACAATTTAGAGAAAGAAGAGGAAAGGAAAAGATTGAATAAAAATAATTAAGAAAAAAACTACCAGAACCCACAAAAAAATTATAAAAAAAAATAATAATAATTAAAACTCAATCACTATAGTACAAGAAAAAGATAAACAAAACAAAACCACCGGAAGTGTATAAATTATTTCATATGCACATTCAATATCATGCATAATAAAATAATAAAAAATGAAATAAAAATAAAACCATGATAACAATAATTGAGTTGAGATCATCATATTCATATATGATTCTTTATAGCCCAAAAAATAAAAAACAAAAATTAATCAGTTGGTAGCTATACTCATCCATTCACATAAGGTAAAAGGTAAAAGGTAAAAATATCCCAAACCCAGTTCAGATCATCATCAAACATCATTCAAGAAATATATGAATAATTAAAAAAAAAAAAAAAAAAAAAAAAAAGCAAGAACAATAACAAGAAGATCGTTTGATTTGGAAAAAAAATATTAAAAAATAAGAAAAGATTGAAACTTTGAAACAATACCAAGGTCTCTAAAAGCAGTGAGGGGCGGCGGTGTTGGTTTGGTGGGCGAAGGTGGAATAACAAGCTTGCCATTTTTGGAGTCCAATGATGAAGATGATAACTCCATATTCATGTCAGCTGAATCTGCTGTTCGCTTGTGCACTGATGATACGCAAGAACCCATCTCTCTAATTAATAAAATATTAATAAAAACTCAAAACCCAACGAGATTCTTAGCTTAGCTTCAGAAAAATCTTCAGCTTTTTGAGACAACAGGGCTGGGCACAATGTCAATGAAAGTGATGAGTTACATACAAACAAGAGTTTGTGATAGCCTTGAAACCGAAGTTAAACGACTTTTTAAATTACTGTAATTAATTTTTTTTTTTTTTAAATGAAAGTAACTTATCAAATAAATAAATAAGTTATAATTTTTTTTTTCAATTACACTGTTTATATATGAAAGATGACTTCTTTTTTAACATTATTAGTTATTGTATTTTTCTTTAATGTATCATGTTTTTATCTTTTTAATTTATTCGGATATTAATAACATGTGGATATCCGAATAAAATTTAATAAGACGTTTTAAACTTTAAAGTCAGGTTAAACAATAATCACCTCGTTAATCCTGCATTTTTTTTTCCAACAAAATTTAGGTCAAGATGCAAGATTCCTCTTCAAAATCTTCAATCCCCCTCACTTCATTGGCCCTAAATTCAATAAACAAAGTGATGAATTTTAATTTAAAATTTTTATTGGAAATGCCAAATTTCGAATTTTCTTAGCGCACATTTAACTAGGAGAGCTGGCAAGAATTGGGGAATGGCATGGATCTCACTCAAATCATATGCTCAATCATATTATTTAATTACCAAAGTAATTAAATGGGTATATTTTTGTTTTTGTTTTTTTTAAAAAAAATTAAGTTTATCTTTATAAATTACACACCACCATAACTAAATCTCAAATTAAAAATATGATATAAGAGTTGAACCAGTGAATTCTTGCTCCGCTGAAAGAGTTAAGTAATTAGATTATTTTCAACTATTTATGGGTTTTCTTCATTTCTTAAAAATCAACAAATTGGTCACACCATACCCACCATACCCATTTATTGTAGTTAATAATGGCAAATTGGATTTGACCAAGATACATAAATATCTGTGTTTTATTCGGATTTGAAAAATTCAGATCCAAATTACAAATATCCAGATCATTTAGATTTTTGGTTACTAACTATTATTTAATTTTTAATTTATATATTAGAGAACAGAAAAATGATCAACTCAAATATAAATTTTTTTAAAAAAATCCAAATTATTTTTGGATTTAATAAAATCTGAAAATATAGTACGGATATATTCGCATCCATGTAATTTTTTTTTCAAGTATGAATGTAGATTTAGATTTTATATATCATCCTTAACCTCACATAACATGACCCATTCTAGTTCTAGCAATCAAAACTATTCTAGCCTCACATTCTTGACCTAATCTTAATCAAACTGTGATATACAAAAATTATCCATGTGTAAATTATGTAAAATTTTATTTTTTTACCTAATTTTCAAAGCATGTGGATGTTTGAAAATTAAAAGATAATCTATGGATTCCCCATTAAGTTTAGAGAGACAAGATCAATTACTTTGAATCTCATTCTTTATCAACTTTTTTTAATGGGTGATTATAGAGCATATGTGTTTGTGGGCGTGGTTTAGTGGTGTATAGTTTAGGATCTCACATTGAGATTCTGGATTCGAATTCAGGAAGTGTGTTTTTTGTAAGAGCCTGAGACAACCGAAGATTTTATCCGCTCCGCTTAAACCCGGAATTGGTGGTTTGACGATGAGATTTCTAACGATTCCAAAAAAAAAAGTGATCTAAATTTTCCATGAAAATCCAAGAAAAAAATATGTGGAAGATTTGAAACCACCACCACTACTTTTGCATAATGCCAACCAAACAAACAAAAAGATAATTCGATAAGTGCATGATCATCAACAATTCTAATCAACATCATCAATGAAAGAAC
>SKCR01051687.1:0-106468 GCA_019454045.1 Zanthoxylum bungeanum
CAATATTTTAAATAGTGAATATATTATTTTTAAGGGAGATTAATCTAAATAGTAACAGTAAAAGAATTACCTTTCACCCTGGCTGGGGGAGTTACCTCCTCATGGTAAATAATAAAAACTGTAAAAAGTAAAAAGTAAAATTAAATTACTATATTAACAAAACGTAATTAAAATTAATTACAAAACTAAAAACTAAAAACTAAAAATTAAAAGAAAGTAGAGAGAGAAACTCTCTCTTTAGAAAGATTATAAGAGAGAGTGGTGGTGCATTCAATTCTGAAATCTCGAGCTCCATTTATAGGCCTCGGTAGGATCCAGCGTCGCGACGCCATGTCCTCAGCGTCGCTACGCCAGATTTTTCGACGTGACACGCTCTAGTTCGCCGGTTTGAAGATTCTGGATAAGCTGATAAGGTGACACGTGGCAGAGTGGTTGGGCTTCAATTATTGTGACACGTGGCGGCTTCTGATTGGTCGCTGAGATTCTTATCCGCCACTTGTCAGATAAGGATTAGATACTCAATTATTGATGCTGACGTGGCGATGACGTGGCGACACGTGGGAAAGAGACTGTCGGAACCATAAAATTGTGACACGTGTCACTTTCTGATTGGCTGATGATGATGTGGCACGACACGTGGCAATTTTGACTTGTTGACTTGCTGACGTGGCTGATGACATGGAGACACGTAGGCTGACACGTGGCACACGTGGCGATGATGACTGTCGGCACCGTAGGATGTTGACACGTGGCACGACACATGTTAGCAGATCGGCTGTGATGGTGACACGTGTCACGGTGCATTAAAGTCAAACTTTTCTCATATTCTGATTTGTGGACCCGGCGCACGTTAGCACTGTTCGGCGCATTTTAGACGTCGCGACGCGGAAAGCTTGGCGTCGCGACACGCTTAAGACCAAAATATCCCTGTTGACGCATTTTTGTCCGTTTTTGCCCCAAATTGCCTCCAATGCTTTCCAAACTTATTTATCTGCAAAATAACACAAAATACATCAAAACGTTCACAAAACTCAAGAAACTATACAAAATATTATGTCAAATGAGTGGGAATAAGTGATATAAATACCACTATCAGTATGAGTTTCCGATCTAACCTCATGTAGATATTAATCTTATTGAGGAAGATGAACCGGCTACGTATGAGGAAGTGATATAAGATATTGAATCCGCTTTATGGCAAGAGGCCATGAAGTCCGAAATGGATTCCATGTATACCAACCAAGTTTAGACATTGGTTGATGTATCAGAAGGCATTTGCCTATTGGTAGCAAATGGGTCTTCATGGTGAAGACAGACATGGATGACAACATACAAATGTACAAAGCTAGGCTTGTAGCGAAAAGGGTATCGTCATTAACATGGTGTCGATTATGACGAAACCTTTTACGTGTTGCCATGATTAAATCTATTCGGATAATGTTTGCAAATGCTACATATTTTGATTATGAAATATGGCAAATGGATGTCAAAACTGCTTTCCTTAACGGAAACCTTTTGGAGGATGTTTATATACAACAGCCTGACGGTTTTATCGTGCCAAAACATGCAAACAAGGTTTGCAAGTTTAATCGATTCATTTATGGATTGAAGCAAATATTGCGATCATAATGGTATATGGTTTCATTCAAAACTATGATGATTCTTGTGTATATAAGAAGTTTAGTGGGAGCGCACTGACATTGATTGTCCTATACGTTAATGATGTATTGCTTCTTAGCAATGACATTCCCATACTAAAATCGGTGAAAGCTTGGCTTTCATTAAAATTCTCCATGAAATTCTTAGGAGAGACAACCTTTATTCTAGGAATAAGGATCTACTGGGATAGATCTAAAAGTTGTTGGCACTCTCCGAGAACTCGTACATTGAAAAACATGTACGCGACGTGGTGTCTCATATGCTTTGAGCATCTGCAGTCACTATCAGGCCGATCCAAGTGATGGTCACTGGATTGATGTTAAGAACATCTTTTAGTATCTTAGACGAACTAAGGATGCTTTCTTAATTTGTGGAGATGGAGAACTTGAGGTGACTTGGATCACCAATGCAAGTTTCCGAACCGATAAAGACGACTATAAGTCGCAATAAGGGTACATATTTTGTTTGAACAACGGAACAATGAGCTGGAAATCTTCCAAGCAATATATTGTTGCCGATTCAACAACAATAGCAAAATATATTGATGCGGCTGAGGCAGCAAAAGAAGAATTTTGGATCTATAAAATTCCTAATTGGATTAGGAGTAGTTCTGTTAGTAGCTGAGCTGGGCTACAGCACTGTTGGACAATTATGACCCATAGCGTCACTATTTGTACAGATCATGGTGTTGTTGTACAAATTAACTATGTGACAAAGGAGATTGCACTCTTATCATTTGTGATTAGATCACCTAGATGTATAAATGATATGAGGTCCCTATGATTTGTTCCTGGATGGAGAATTATATGAGACAGTATCAGTCCACGAAGGATAAATCATTAAATATCCCTAGTCAGAGTATTATCGAGATTGGACATCGATAAATACGTAAAGACTAGTATTACTCTTGTGCACGTTGTGAGGGCACAACGGCATAGTTCTCATATATTTGGGTATATGATACTCATGCAAGTGTAATAGGAGGTTGTGTTTTACCGATGGTACGGGAAACAGCTTCGATCTGGATAGACCCCCTCGGAATTCCATTAGTAGTATGACTATGTGTCTATGGAAGTCCGAAATCAGGGTAGGTGTATTTGGTCTTAACCTGAGACTTGCACCGCTAATACTTATGACAATCAATATACTTTGGTTGCGGTCGTCCAGGGCTTTAACAGGTTCTGTGTACGCCAATGCTGGGTATATTGAGAATCGTAGTGTGTTGGGTGTGATGTCAAGACGGAAGTGTCACTCCAGTCATATGGAGATGATGGTCACGTAGGATACGGTACTAGTACTCTTAAGTACTGCAGTCATCAGGATAAAATGACAAGGTCATGTTTATCCGATTATAGAGACTAGTTACCAGACGTCCGACATGTGCTTCGTACGGGGCAGACACAATTCCAGCCCCAGGCCTAGCACGTGATCATCCGATACTAGACAGAAATACGCAATACTACGTATACTACACCTGTTTTATTCCTGTAAGGATATTTCCGGAGAATTGGGTAGGCATGGCGCTTTGCTAGAGGCCAACATTGTCTTGTAAATCGGTATAAACGTAGTACGAGGTACTTATGTGTTCGGATAGTCCGACGACCGAATTCACTGCCAACATATCCGGGGATCTAATGGGTCGCTTTCTAAAGATTCACCGATGACGTATGACTCGCACTCTAAATTAATCTGGGATTAATTAGAAGAGAGAGAAAATTAATCTGGGATTAATTGCGGAGATATTTTATCTAGGATAAAATATCAATTAAAGAGAGATAACGGTTAATTTGGAATTAATCGATTAATTAATATATTTGATATATTAAACGAAATTGGATTTCGATGCGGAATTAAAATTAGATTTTAATTCGGGCGAACGAATTAATTTAGAATTAATTCGTAAGCAACGTGAATAGTGATTTCACTAGGCGTAATCATTTAATTACGACGCAACGGAAAATTCGTTAATTTGGAATTAGCGAACCCGATCCCGGGATTATTTGCGAGCGCATTCGCATTTCGAATTCGAGTGCGGCACGCAAGTCAAATCAAGCGTCAAATCGCTAGTCGCATCTAGCGTCACATCATTCGTCAATCAAGTGATGGATGTCTTTCACTTTGAGTGATTGACGCGAGTCACTATTCACTGATTGATGGATTGATGGAGTTGATGTTGGTGGTTGGAGCCTTAAAGGCTTGACTTTTGGAAAGAGAAAAAGAGTAATTAATTTTGGAAATTAATTGTTGCGTATTAGATACACTTTTCTTCCAACCAAACACAACTCTTCTCTCTCTCCAATCTCTTCTTCTACAAACGCCCAAGGGGCTAAAATGCTTACTGGTTTTTGTCCAAAAACCGTGAGCAGTGGGAAGCCAATAGTGGGATTTTGTGGCAAAATCACAAGTGCTAGCACACTTACGAGACATGCGAAGGTGATAGGGAAGTCTACCCATGAGCCAGGAACTATTCGACGAAGCTTGGAGCTTGACGAAGGACCACCATTGACGCCAAACCAGTGAACTGTCACAGCTCACTGCCGAGCAGTCCCATGAACAGAAATTCAAGTTTTGTTCGTTGCCGCGTCGCTCAACCGATCGATGTGAGTATTCCGCAACTTCGTTGATTTGTATTCGCACATATTTCATGCTTATTATTGATCTTGGGACCTTAATAGAAACCAACAAGCACAGGCTAATGAATTACGGTCTCATCAATGATCCAAGTATGTACTTCGATGGTTTCATCTTATTCTTGAGATCGTACATCGTGGCGATGTAAAAATCGAAAAGATCGTTTCAGATGATAACCTTGCATATCCGCTGACGAAAGCTATATCTCAGCAAAAGTTTGAGCGACCCATACATAGTTCAGGTGTTGGACATTTGAGTGATTGGCTATAGGCCAAGTGGGAGATTGTTGGACAATTATGACCCATAACATCAATATTTGTAAAAGACATGGTGTTTTTATACAAATTAACTATGTGACAAAGGAAATTGCTCTTTTATCATTTTGTAATTGGATTACTTAGATATATATAAATGATAAAAGTCCATATGATTAGTACCAGATTAATAAGATTTGAGACAATATTAATCCACGAAAGTTTAATCATTAAATATCCATAGGCATAGTATTATTGAGACTGAACATCGATAATGCGGAATAGACTAGTATTACACTTGTGCGCGTTATGGAAGCTTAATGGCATAGTTCTCATATATTTGAGTATTGGATACTTATACAAGTGTGATAGGAGGTTCGTTTAGCTGTTAGACCGGAAACAGCTTCGTTCTGGATAGACCCCTCGAAGTCTCATTGGTAGTATGACTATGTGTCTATGGGAATCCGAATCAGGGTAGATGTATGTGGTCTTAACCTGAGACTTGCATCGTTATTACTTGCGACAATCAGTTTGCTTTGGTTTTGGTCGTCCGGAGCTTTAACAGGTTCTGTGTACGCCTCTTCTGGGTTTGCTGAGAATCGTAGTGTATTGGGTGTGATGTCAAGATGAGAGTATCACTTCAGTCATATGAAGATGATAATCACGCATGATACAGAACTAGTACCTTAAATGCTGCAGCTATCGGGATAGTATGACTAGGTCATGATTATCTGATTACAGAGACTAGTTGCTAGTGATCCGATATATGTTTCGTACGGGGCAGACACAATTTCAACTTTAGGCCTAGCATGTGACATCCGATATTGGATCGTATTACGCAATACATTGTATACTACGCCCGATACATATTATATATTCCTCGTTGAATATTTCTGGAGAATTGGGTAGGCACAGTGCTTTGCTAGAAGCCAACCATGTCTTGTAAATCGATGAGAATGTGGTACCGGGTACGCACGTGTTCGGATAGTCCGATGACCGTATTTACTGCCAACATATCCAGAGATCTCTTGGGTCGCTTCTCAAAGATTCTCCGATGACATTTGACTCGAACATAATTAATCTGGAATTAATTATGAGATAGAAAATTAATCTGGGATTAATTACTGCAAGAGTTAATTTGTGATTAATTATGAAAGAGAAAATTAATTTGGGATTAATTGCGGTAAGAATTAATCTGGGATTAATTCATCTAGAAGAGAGAACGCGATTAATTTGGAATTAATAGGCAAAGTAAATTTAATAGTTAAATTGAATTTTACTATTTAATTTATTTAATTGGGCTAAAATAATATATCGAATATATTAATTGAAATTTGATTTCAATACAGAATTAAAATTGAATTTTAATTCAAGCGAACGAATTAATTTGGAATTGATTCGTAAGCGACTTTCGTAAAAATTTTGGTAGGCATTATTATTTAATTAAATGGACTTAATTATGTCGCTATGGAAAATTCGTTTAATCGGATTAAACGAAACCGGGCCCAAATTGTATTGTGTAAACCAAATTGAATTTTGAATTCAAAGTGGTGGGACCCACTAACTTACATCAACTTGTCACTAGTGTGATGGAAGTAGTTGGTTGCATTTAATGCAACTTTTTACACAACCAAAGCTTCTTTAACAAGTTTTGTTTTTGGAAAACATATACTTGCCTTTTGTTTTAGAAACAAGTCAACACAAAACATCATCTCTCTCCCAACTCTTTCCTTGGCTGAATTCTCTAGCCTTGGAGGTGGAAAATTTTGCTTCAAATTTTGTTCAAGCTAGCACTTAAAGGAGTGAAAGAAAGGTGATCGGGAAACTCACCATTGAGTTTGGAATTCATATTCAAAGCTTGGAGCTTCTACATCCATGGAAAAGTTTTGAACTTCAACCAACCAATGTAAGTATTCCGAAACTTTCTTTGGTAAATCCACACTTGAATCAATATTTAGGATCCTTAGGCAAGTCTTAGAGACACTAACAGGAAATTGGTTAAGAATGAAAGGGGAGATCGAATCGTCCTATAAATTTGAAAACTCGATACATATCCAGTCTGACTGGTGTTATGTTAGGCCTGGATTGGGTGATTAAGTCTGGACGGATATATGTGACATCCGGCCTGGATTTGGCTACCTCTTCTGGAATTTTCTAAGGTCTCTTTCCCTCCTATCATTAAACCTTACAACTTTCCTAAACTTTTCAGGTAGTGTCCCTATAAGAGACTCATAATCAGGCCATGTAAAAATGCAGTGTCTACAGCGGTGCTAGGTTCTCACTAAATAGGTCCCACTACAATTTTAACTACTCGAATATGCTCAGATGCGATAATCTAATTATGTTCTTAATATACTGGGATGTGAAAATCTAATACATTTTTTTATATTCGAAATGAAAAATCGTTTCAAATTCATACCAAACAATATTTTTTTTACCATCCCAACTTGGGGATACTCAAATGTATGGACATCAAATTTTTTTTTTTTCAAACTCATTGAAAGAACAACTAGTAGAATCTATCTATGCTCATTAATTGTCTCCAATAAAGGAACACTAAGTAAAAGATGTTTTAATTAGTAGTAATAATAAATTTTTGGAACCCTTTTATAGAACTCATATCCTAGCCCCTTCTCATTTATTAAATGTGTTTTTAAGCACTTAAGAAGTAGATGAAATGAAGAACATAACATAAGTTAGTTTTATTTCTATTTTAAAATAATTTTCAAATTTTCATGTGTATGATCAATTTATTCATAATTTTCAACCCCATAATTTTTTGAAGGTGATGATGACCACTTGTCCCCACTCAACATGGGAACCATCAAATGCAAACATGAACACCACACAATGGAAACAACTTGGCTAGCTTAACCCAAAAAAGAATATGCAAGTTAAAAAGAAAAATCAAGTGCTTCAACTTTTACAAGAGTAAAATAAACAATAATCATGCAGCTAAGTTATCATGGATTTTATGACATGATTATGATCGGTTGAGCCTTTAAAGTTTGGTGCGAGTGTTTTTCTTTACTTGGTTATCCGTGTTTAATTTATTATTATTATTATTATTATTATTATTATTATTAGGCAAAAATGCAAAAATCACCCTCTAACTTTCACGTTTTTTCATTTCAGTCATCTAACTTTCAGTTTTGTCAATTCAGTCCTCTAATTTTCAATTTTTGTCAATTCAGTCCTCCGTTACAAATCCGTTACTGTTGCCGTTACTGCTGCCAAAACGACGCCGTTTAACGGATGACTGAATTGACAAAAATTGAAAGGTAAAGGACTGAATTGACAAAACTGAAAGTTAGAGGACTAAAATGAAAAAACGTGAAAGTTAGTGATATTATTATTATTATTATTACCCATATTCAAAAATTATTATTATTATTATTATTATTATTATTATTATTATTATTATTATTATTACCCATATTCAAAAATTAAAATAAATAAGAAGTTAAAAATATCAATTTGAACTCGACATATTCATAAAAAAAATGATAGGTTGTAAATCATATGTAGGGATGATATAAGAAAAACAAACTTTGAATGCATCTATTTATTTCAATAATTTTTCTCAAATACCTATGTTTTTTTCGTACGGATACACAATAAAATATCGATTTTTATCGTATAAATAAATTTATACTATAAAATATCAATAATGAAAAATTTGTGTTGATCCCCATGAGAGAATGATTATTATTTTCAATGTACTGATAGTATACATATTTTTAACAGAGGAACTAAAAATATGAAATATAAAACAATTTCAGTATGTGATCACAGATATAAGCAATTTTTTTTTTTTTTTTTTTGAAAAAGTTGGAAATTCCACCACCAAACCACCCATTCCGAGCTTAAAACGGAGCAGGTAAAATCCCCGGCTGTTATGGACTCTTATAAGAAACACACTCTCTGGATTCGAATTCAGGACATCAAAATGAGATCATAAACCCTACACCATCAAAAGTCACGTCACTTGGGGACAAATATAAGCAAAACACTAAAAAGTGGGTCCATAGTCTAACTCATTACTCATGTGAAATCAACTTACTAACAATGATCCAATTATTGCAATCAAATGTAGCACCTCTACCTATATCCCAACTTAAAAAGGCTTCTAACATTTACTTCACTCATGCTAGTGGTAGCTTCTTGAGGCCCCACAACCCATGTGGGCCCATAAATTTTAGGGCCCGCATGAGTTAACAAGAAGGTTGATTAAAAAAAAATCAGATACAATTAGGTAATTTAACCCTCAATATCTATCAATTGGGAGGCCAAGATCTGAGTTGCATCAACAATATCAAGGATATGTATTTGTTTTTTGTTTTTAATTAAGATTAATAGCCGCAAAGATGGGTGGGTTTAAGATTAAATTAAACTAAGATTAGAGCTTATCTAAAAATTGTAAAGGCTATAAAATTAATTTATATTCTTATTGGCTCAAGAACCAAGTAGAAAATGCCACTCACTCACCCATGTGGTACATTTCGTATTCTTACAAAATGCAATATGCATTTGTATATCTGTCACCAAAGAACCTCGGTCGGATTTAAACGGAGTAAATAAAATTTTCAACTGTCTCAGATTCTTACAAGAAATGTATTCATTGAATTCGAATCTAAGACTTCAAGGTGAAATCCTTAATCATGTACCACCAAACTACGCCCCTGTAGACCATTTATATAGGACACATAAATAGTAATTGTCCAATTTTTATTGCCACGTGTATATCTAACATAGAGCTACGTGGGATTTCCCCCTCGGATGCCTTTCAATAATGGACTAAGTAATGAAGACAGTACATCTTGAGGCCACAAAAATCATTTGAGATTTTTGTTTTTGGAATTAAATCATTTTGAAGTTGAATTGTACTGCCAAAAGAGATATATATATAAATAAAGATTTAACAATTTTAGATGGAGAATAATATCGTTAAATATAATAATATTTTTGGTCATATCGTCGTATGAGTGACATAATACTATCAATCAATCAGGATGACGTGATGCCAAGATGTATTGTAGAAATTTTCCATTAAAGGATCATGTAGTTGATCTCAAGATACTAATGAATAATAAAGGATTAGTAGTAACACTAAAATAAGGTATAAAATTAAGAACATAAGGTAAGAAAGTAAAACACAATTTAATCACATTTAATTAAGACGATGATAGGTACATAAATGATTCATTATCATTAATGAGAAAAATATTGTGTCATTAAAATTTTATAAATTCAAGAGATATGATAAATAAATAGGCCAAAGCCGGCACCGTATTGGGTCATAAACCAGAGTTAGTTTTTTTTTTTTTTTTAATAATAATAATAATTACAAGTACAACGTCAGCGCGTGTCTGTCCCCACAAACGACGACGTATGCAATCTCCGTTGACCGTACGCGTACACACCTCACTTATACATACAATACATGTAAAAATTTCCATGGCTCAAGTCAAGTCATTTTCAGAACCAAACAGAGACGCTCGCTTCCGAGAGTGAACTTTCAGACAAAAACACAACACAAAGAGCACGAATACACAAGGTTCCCGTGTTTTCTTTTGTGGGTTGTTTTTTGTTTTTGTTTTTGTTTTGTTTGATGGCTGAATCTGGTTTTAAGAAATGAAGATAACGGGAGACTTGCATTATCCGGCGTCGTTTCCGGTGAGTAATGCGTTAAACCCGAGTTCGAACTCGGATCTTAGACCTGCACGGAGGAAGACCCGAAATCCGAGCTTCAATCGGTTGAGGAAGAACGGAGCTCCGGGTCAGAGACGGAGCCGGCCCGAAACGCCGCTTTTGAAGTGGAAGGTTGAGGATAGGGAGAAGAATAGGAAGCATGAGGCTGAGGAAGGGGACGCTGCTGACGCTGGCCGGAAGAGTCGCCGGAAAGAGAGGAAGGGAAGGATTGTGATGTCGGCTAGGAAGCTTGCTGCTGGTCTGTGGCGGTTTCAGCTGCCGGAAAATGTCGCTGCTGGCGCTGGAGAGACCACAGATCGGTTAGGGTTTCAGGTGAGAGAGTAAAAATTGAAACTTTTTTTTTTTTGTTTTCTTGCTTGATTAAGATCTGTTCTGTTTTAGTTTTTTAGATGGGTTTTGAATAAAATGTGGTGGGGTTTCGATAATTATTTGATTTTTTGCTTCTGATTATATAGTGTGGTTGTTTTGTTTTGAAGATTGTAGCTCTGAATAGCTAGTTAGATACTGATCTTTTGTAGCTCCATCATTATCAATTTCTGTGTTTGTATTGCTAAATTCAGAAGGTTTTTGTGTGCTTATGTGAGAACTGAGAAAAGAAGAAAATCAAAACACTATTGTGGTTTAAGTTTAGTAGCTATTACATTGCGATTTTGTTATGTTGTCTGCTTTAGCTGGCTTTAACCTTTATCCTATTTTTGAAGTGTGTCTGAATCTACTAATCGGAATCTTCGATTCACTTGGTTCTATTTTGGGAAATCCATGCATTTGTTTGATTGACTTCCGAGAAACTCGTGTCAGTGTACTCCATTTCTTTTGGGGTGTGTTTATTATGAGTTTTGTCTTCCGTATCAGGGTCTTTAAAGAAATTACATGTGTTTAATTGACTTCCAAAAACTTCGCATCGTTTGCTCCATCTTATTGTGTTTTGTCCGTTTTGAGTTTTGTTCATTTGCTTTATTAAGTTTGGTCTGTCAATTGTAGAGATTTTATTTGTTATTCTTTCCTGTAGCCCGGTGCAGGGCATGTAGGTGTCCCATTTCATGTTCGTCGCAGTGGCAAGAGATTTGGTTCTGAACCAAAGGACCCTTTACAGAGCCCTGGTTCATCTGTCTCTGGCACGAAGAATGGATTCTTTTATAAGGTAACGCTTGATTTTCTTAACTGAACTATTAACTGAATTATTAGCTCTTGAGGACTTTGTCCGATTTGAGGAATGTTGTGTCATTCATATGGAATTCATGTAAAACTAACCCTTTTTATCACTTCCACACGTGGCATTCATGCTTCCTTACTGTGGACCACTATTTAATGGAACCTACATTATGAATTTCTCAATACCCTATTTAAGTGAGTTCCTTGCATGGGTTAATTTTTCTCCAATATTCATAATATTTAACTGCCTTAAAGGAAGATTGTTTATTTTATTTCAATCAACATCTTGATCTTTTGCTAGTAGAGGGACCGTGCTACTGGTGTAACACATTGATTTGTCTAAGATAATATTTCCCTCAGTCATATAGAAGTTTGCAAATCAAATCCAGTTCAGTGATTCATGTGGAAGGGGTTGTTAGTTAAATCAACAAAGTTCTGAAAGAAAACAGAAAGAGTGCTTCATTTCTGGGATTTAGGTAGCACTATATCCCTTTTCTTTTGAAGGGTCTTATTCCCTCTCTTTGCTTCATTTATCTAAAAATTCTTCAAGTCTATGCAGAGATATGTCTTTCATGACTTCTGTATGTGTATTATAAAAGGTCTGGTGGTGAACAGCCATTTCTTTATGAACAGAGAAATAGGAAAGAGCAAAATGGAGGCAGGGTTCAATATGGAATTCTATAGAAGTGTGAGATAGGCAAATAGAAACTCAAGATTGAGCAAAGGAGGATTTAATTGGGGTTTATCAGTGTTTATTTTCACAGAGTGCTGACAATGTTATTTGGTAACTTGTTAATAATTGATCATGAGAAAAGTAAATAAAGGAGAGGTAGACGTGCCCACTGTGATTATCTTGTGGATGTATGCACCCCAGTCGAACAGCCAAACCTAAAGCTGTTCTGGTTGCTTATTTCTTTATTGTGGGTGATATCAATTGGTTGGATGAGGACATTTAAACCGTGCTTGCTAATTTCCAAAGATGACTGGGGTCTTGCATTTTTTTCCTCAACTTGATATGATCGTTATCTAACCCAGTGCCTGTTTTCCTCTTATGTAGTTTGAGCCTTCATTTCAGTTTTCCAATTCTGCAATGGAAGGAGCGACAAAGTGGAACCCTGTCTGCTTGAAAACACCAGATGAGGTATGCCAGATTTACAGCCACATGAAACCTCTTGACCAACAGGTAAGTGCTGCATCAATGGTTGCTGCACTTGAAGCTGAAGTAGAGCAGGCTCGAGCTCGCATTCAGGAGCTTGAGACTGAGCACCGGTCCTCAAAAAAGAAACTTGAGCACTTCTTGAGGAAAGTCAGTGAGGAAAAGGCTGCATGGCGGAGCAGGGAGCATGAGAAGATCCGTGCATTTATTGATGACCTAAAGCAGAGTTAAGCCGAGAAAGGAAAAATCGTCAGAGGATAGAAATTATGAATTCCAAATTGGTTAATGAGTTGGCTGATGCAAAGGTATCAGCAAAGAGATATATGCAGGACTGTGAGAAAGAAAGAAAGGCCAGAGAATTAATTGAGGAGGTGTGTGATGAGCTCGCCAAGGAAATTGGAGAAGATAAGGCAGAAGTTGAAGCATTAAAGAGGGAATCAATGAAACTCCGAGAGGAAGTGGATGATGAAAGGAAGATGTTACAGATGGCTGAGGTCTGGCGTGAAGAACGTGTTCAAATGAAGCTGGTCGATGCAAAGGTGGCTCTCGAGCAGAAGTATTCTCAGATGAACAAGCTTGTTGCAGAATTGGAGGCTTTTCTTGGTTCAAGAAGTACAACTCCAGATGATAAACAGGTGAAAGAAGCAGAGATGCTTCGACAGGCTGCTGCCTCCGTCAATATTCAGGAAATCAAGGAATTTACATATGAGCCTCCCAACCCAGATGACATCTTCTCTGTTTTTGAAGATGTTAATTTTGGTGAATCCAATGAAAGGGAGATTGAACCATTTGGTGCCTACAGTCCTGCCAGCCATACCTCAAAAATGCATACAGTTAGTCCCGATGCTAATCTGATTAATAAGGATAGCATTCATAGGCATTCCAATGCCTGTGTTGACCAAAATGTTGATATAGAAGAAGATGAGAGTGGATGGGAAACTGTGAGCCATCTCGAGGATCAGGACTCGAGTTGTTCACAAGATGGGAGTGCCCCATCCATAAAAAATCTTCAAGATAGTAATTTCTCAGGGAGTGTAATGGAGTGGGAAGATAATGGATACGGAGGAAGTCCCATTACTGAAATCAGTGCAGTCTGCTCAGTCCCAACTAAGCCGGTGAAGAAGGTGTCGTCCATAGCAAGGCTTTGGAGATCAGGCCCGAATAATAGGGATAACTACAAAATAATCACAATTGAGGGAACCAAGGATAGGCTTTCAGTTTCTAATGGAAGATTATCAAATGGAAGTCTTGCATCTCCAGACCGGGGTCAGGTAATGGCGGGCTTAGTCCCTCAGATTTAGGGCAGTGGAGTTCGCCAGACTCGGGAAATCCTCAGATAAATCGAGGCATGAAAGGGTGCATTGAATGGCCTCGAGGTGCCCAGAAGAATAGTTTGAAGGCGAAGCTGTTGGAGGCAAGGATGGAAAGTCAGAAGGTCCAATTGCGGCAGGTTCTTAAACAGAAGATCTAGTAGTAGTTAGTGAATTCGGATGGCCAATCTTGCTCATCATGAATCAAGGTATGTAAGGATCACACCTCCTCCTCTGCCAGTTAAAGCTGCTTAAAAGGTTGCGAAAAGAGCTTGTGAACAAGTATAATAGGTGTTCCCATGGACTTCTCCCAATTTTCCTTTATATAATCATGCAATGCCAAGGGTTCATAAGCCAACATATTGGAAATAACGACATTGCTTCAACATTGGGGTCATCTTTGGTCAATAAGTTGCTGTAATTTTAATCTTTGGAAGTATAGCAATTTTCTTTAAGGTCCAGGGAACAAAATTGTGTTAGTTGTGGAGATCAGAACTCTTGAGGACACAATCAATGAAAGCAAATTTATGGTAGAGATCAGAACTCTTTTATCTTTTCTTCTATCAGGTGCTCTTTTTTTTTTTTTTTTTGCCTTGATATTTCCCAGACGATAAGTTACAGGATTGCAAGTCTGAAGTATATTAATGATTAAATATGGACATGGATCTGCATTATATTTATGGATCCGTATCTGTAAAAAAAATATGCAGATTTTGATATTGATATTTTTCACGCGGATATCCGGATTTGCAAAAAAGGTTTTTTATTTTTATTTACAAATTATTTAATTTTAAATATTTAAAATAAAATAAATTAACACTTCTAGCTAAATAATAGTAATTTAACATCTAAAATAACAGTTACAGTTAAAAATCCATAAAAAATAATCAATATATATATATATATATATATAAAGTTAATATTTTTAAGCTTCTCTATCGCGCCACGTGACGACTCATTATTAAATTCTATTAAATGAGAAATATATTATAATAAGAAAATATTAAATTATAAAATTAAAATATCTCTAAAATTAGTTTTATTATTAAAAATTAAAATTAGAAACCTATAATAAAATATCTTCTATTAAAATAAGAAACATATTAATCTAATACGTCTCATCTATAATAAATTTTTATTATTAAATTATAAAATTAAAATATATCTAAAATTAATTTATTATTTTAAAATTATAATTAAAATAATAAATTATTTAAATAAGAAACTTATTGCGATATAAAAATAGAATCTCCTTTTTATTATTAAATTATAATATTAAAATATCCTTATATTTTTTTTATTATTATCATGTATAATTAAAATAAGAAACCTATTATAATATAAAAATATAATCTCCGATTAAAATAAGAAACATATTAATTAATTAATAATAAATAAGAAACCTATTATAAAATAAAAAAAAATCTCTTAATAAAATAAGAAACCTATTAATTTAATACGTGACACATAATCTCTATAATTAATTTGTTATTATTAAATTATAAAATTAAAATATCTCTAAAATAAATTTTTTTATTTAAAATTATAAATTAAAATAATATTAATTAAAATAAGAGACCTATTACAATATAAAAATAAAAATCTCTCATTTGCTATTAAATTATAAAATTAAAATATCTTTATAATTTTTATTATTAAATTGTAAAATTAAAATAAAAAACCTATTACAATATAAAACCATAATCTCATATAAAATAAAAAATATATTAATTTAATTATTAATAATGTAATTTCTTATTGTTAAATTATAAAAATAAGTCCCATTAAAAAAAAATCATATGTGGTACCTAATATCTATAATTAATTTTTTATTACTTATTATAATAAAAAGATATATTGTAATCATATTAAAATTTTTTAAAAAATATATGTGACACATAATCTCTACAATTAATTTTTTATTATTAACTTATAAATTAAAATAAAAACACATATTACAATATTAATACATAATCTCATACAAAAATAAGAGACATAAATAGCAATCATCCACAAAAACTATACAATTTTTTTAGTTTTTGGTTTTTTATTATTTATTATATATTATTTTAAATTATTTCTATATGTTTTTTCATGAATTTTTTATTATTTGATATGCTTTATGATGTAGACTCTGATTATTAGCTCCTGCACAATAACGATCAAGATTTCAAGTTCGATACGAAAATTTAAGCTTAAACTAAATAAATTACATTAAATTTCATTGAAATTTATCAGAAAGAAAAATAAATATTTTTAAAGTTATTTATAACTATGAATATATTTTCATAGTTATTGAATTAGAAATACTATTTGAGAATTGATAGATAAACAAAGAAGACATAAATATTAAGTATAAATAAAACAATTGTCTCATTAAACTCTAAAACCAACTAAATCCGGTTCATTTACAATATCAATACCTGAAATCTTAAGGAATATCCCCGCTTAAAATAAGGTTGTAAAGCAACGTGTATTGGATGCATGTTTCTTGGTCCGTCTTGTCAATACGGTTTATGGGCAACTTTCTATGGCTGCATTCGAGATCGTGCCAAAACAGTGAGGGTGTAGTTGATAGAATTTTATCCATGCCGGTTGTATATTGATATTAGACAAATTCAAGTGAAAGTGGAAATTATGAACGTGCCAAAGCTGTCAGGACTACATCGGTAGCTTGAGTTTGTCATTGGCAAGTGAAGCCTTGATACGCCTCCTTATGAACGTGCCAAAGCTGTCATAACGAGAAACGGTCAGGACCAAAATCAGGAGTCACTGGTGAGTGATTGACAATGAGTTGTCTACCTAATGAATATACGTAGGCGAGATCTTGCTAAAGCTGTGAGTCGAAATATATTCATGGGATCCTACTCTCACTATGGAATTCGATTTAATTAGTGAATTCCCATTTTATGTTGGGGATTACGGTATTACGTAAAGTAATGGGAGACACTGCTGGGTTAAAAATCCATAACTAAGGCAGTGCGTAATTTTATGGAAATTGCTGCTTTTGTTTTCCTTTACTCTATATTGTTTATAGAATTATACTTCTAATCCAATGCATAGCATATTACTCGAATATGTTTTCTGACTTTACTTATGGTTGCGTATTTCTAGAATAGACTTTAGAATGACAATAGACTTGGATATTGTTAGATTAGTCTAAACCATCGGGAACTATTGTTCCTATTTCCTTGAAAATCAAGATGGTTAGTGACTTAGTTACTAAGTCATGATAAGTAATCTAAATATATATATGTTTTAGGATATAATAATCTAGAGAGAATGGTTTCTTGTGCAGTAAGAATTGACACGAATCAGTTCATGTCTTGAGATTCTTGACTGGCTTAAGAAAACTTCATTAGGTATTTGTTTATCTTATAATGACATTTATTGGCTTTAGTGACTTTTAAAAGCCACGTGTTTGACACAGTTTGCTAATCAATTATTTGCAATTGTTGTGAATAATTGAAGGAAAATTATAAAGTTAAAGAAATGAAATGCGTATAGTTGTGTATAGAGAATATCGATTCTCACAATACGAGAACTGTAGGTATTGGATACCAGATCTCTCGTCTAGTTATTTAAAATAATATTTAATAACTGTTTTGATATTTGATATCAGAACTTGTGACTATTGGATAGTTACTTGTTCTATATAAACAATTGTTACATATTTTAATAAGACTAGTAATGTCATTGATATAAAGATAAACATTAAGAAAAATATTCGGTTTACTAAATAACTTAGAACCGTACTTTATGAGTTTTTATCACATAAGCATTATATGCTTGTTCCTTATGGTAAATGATGGTTTGATACGAGATCACACCATATATCCTTATCCATTTAATGAGTATTGTATTCATGATGTGATTAAATCTCATTTAACCAATGATTGTCATTGGACCACAAATTTATTAAACTAATACATTTGATGTATGTAGTTTAATGAATTATAAATTACCTTAGATAGTTTTCTTTATTCCGTAACTTAGTTAATGAATTGTCATGACTTAGTTGCGTGTTTCTAAAAGAATATATATTGAATGTCTTGAATGGTTCGAGAACTTTCAATTCAAGACATTCAATATGTTTCTGATGAAACGCGGATATAATATTTTGAATGGTTTAAAGATATTCTATTTGAAGTGTTGAAAACTATATTTTAAAATTCATCGTGAGTCTTTGAACTGTTCAAAGATATTTGATATGATCAAACATATGAATTTATGGCAATTAGTTCTCAAGTTATTTAATGATTGTGATTCTTACTCAATATGATTCTTCTACGATTCCATCGTGATGGAATTGGTCAGTGGGAGAAATCGAATCTTATATGATTTGATTCGTTTGATATTGAGTGTTACCGAATTAGTTTCAATACTCTGGGGTTATGCTCCAGTTACACTAATTCATCCTTTTAATTATTGTTCCATTAGTTTTTACAATTACGTATATGATATGTATAAGTAGAAAATTCAAATCTTGAAAAGTTTGAGATTTGAAACTTTCTTTTATATAATGGTTATATAATTGAAAGTACTTTCACCTTGGAGGTACAAGTAAAAGTTTATCATTTATTCTATTTAATAGAATATTGTATTCTATTTGATAGAATATATTTTCTACGATCCCGAGTAATAAAATTATTTTATTACTTGGAAAGTAACATCAGATGTTAAACGATTGTAGAAAAGACTTGACTTATTGAAGTCAAATGTAAGAGTGATAAACTGTAATGGAACTACATAATTAATTAGATGAAATGACCCTACGATATCTTCCGTATAAGTTCAATACGATGTAAGAATCATTTACAAAGTATTTGATACTTATTGGTTCCGTTGTTTTCTTATCGAAGAAAATTATCCTATAACTTATAGTGGGAGCGATATTTGATATCGATTTCGGAAGTTAGCATTGAACCTTAGATCTAAAATTGTTCGTAGCTTACTACAATCAAGTTTTGAACTTGATTAAGATTTTTTTATGAATCGTTCATAAAATGTGCAACTTGTTTGCGCAACAAAAGCAAAGTAAGCTTGATAGAGTTTGACCTTTATAGTATGACAGTGAGAAAAGTTATACTCAGTGATCTATTGTAGATTCTGAGAAAACTTGTCTATAGTCGCACTAATTGAACAATTAAGGATCTGTTGGTTAATGTTGATGTTAAACTATGTATTTTGGCTAAAGAATTCAAAATGTCGTTCCTGAATGTTTTCTTCGAATGAGAAATTCGTTGTGGTTTCTTTGTTCGAAGAGTTCATTCTAGAATGGCCCTAGAGTTTGTATTCTGCTAAGATCACAGTTTGATATACTAGCTTATAAAGCCTATTGTAGACTCAGATAAACTTTCTGAAAATTTGTGTTCTCTAATTTGATACAGTGAAATTGTCTGATTTTATCAAAGCATAGAGAATACATATAAGATAATAGGGTCAGTGGGAGCGTACAAATTTATTTATAGTATTATATATCCTAACGAAATTATCATTATTAATGTAATAATGAAATATTTGTAAGGTAAAACATTTACTTAAGTCTTCTTTTCTCCGTGTAAGCAGTGAGAGTAGTCTTTGTTATATTTGATACAAAGTTTTATATATGATATAAAACTAAGAGACTTGTGAGATACTCTCATTAGTCGCGTATTAGATATGATCTAATAAAGGACACAATAAGACCATCTGTATGACAGTTAGTATAACTGTTTGACAGTTAACGTGTCTTTTATATGTAGGAAACCATTTTCCTTAGCGCGACAGAAGTTGCTTGTGGTGGCACCGGTCCGGTATGGATCTTCAAAATTTTCTTTGCCTTCTCCCTTTGTTGTAGTAGCCAGGATCAATCATTTGGTGTCCAACAATTGGATCAACCACTCAATCTTCCGAACTATGACATGAAACCAACAAACCGAAGTGTGGGCTTCACTCACAAAGATTAAACCTATAAACTATTTAGAGATTTAGGATGTCACAATGGTGTTTGGCTCTTTGTAATTTCAAATACTCTCACAACACTTGTGAATATTTGAAGTTATTCTCTATTTTCTCTCAAATCTTTCTCACAACAATTGTGTGAATGAATGCAAAATATTAACCTTAGGAAGTGAGAGAAATGGTAGAGATTATATTCTCTTACACAAGCCAACTAACCTTGTCATTAAGCATCTAATGCTTTCTTGCAATGGCCAACACAAAAATGTGAATGCCATACCAAACCATAAGAAATGTTAAGCTAAAGACAATGGCTTTGTCATTAAGTATTCAATGCTTTCTTTCAATGGCAAACACACAAATGTGGATGCCATACCAAAGCATAAAATGCATAAGTTAATGACAAAACTATTAGGTGTATTCAAGCCACCTAATAGACATAATTGCTTGGATGACATGGTAAGCCATATGACTTTGTCTCCAATGGTAAATAAAAATCAATATATTAATAATGATTTATTTACCTTAAATTATGTTGTAGTAATTATCTCATAATTATTACTAACTTGATTATTTCATAATCAAAGAATTCTAGAAAACATTAAGTTAAACTAATTTAACATAATTTTCATTTGTGACAATAAATATTATTAATCTCATTAATAATATATAAATATAAAGTGAGCATATAATTAGACAATCTAATTATATTAGGTTTGCTACAGTTAATCGAGCTAGCACAGGGACCAAATGGACCTACGGTTTCGAGCTCCAATAATTCCGAAATATTAATTAAACTCTTTAATCAAATATTACGAATTATTAACTCCGTGTTATTCTACTAAAAAACTCGAAGTTGAACTCCCATTACCGTAGATGGATTAAATAAACTGAACATCTTCGGTATCCATCGATATAGTCATTACATATGGATATAGCCCTTCACGAATATCTCATAAATAGAGCCGGGTCAAAAGTCCGTTAAACCCCTCTAAATATTTTGTCTCTTAAACACCATTGATTATATAATGAACAATTAATTCATAACAATTATGAATATATAAAACTTTCTATTCATAATAGAAAAGTTGAGCGCTCAAATTGTTCAAGTCTCGAATCAACTCTTAAAAAAAATATTCTTCTACTTTTTGTAAGAAGGAGTGAATTCCATATCTTGTAAAACGTTCCCAGCTACATACCAAACCATATCCCCAAAATACATAGTTATTGGCCGGGAATGCAACACCAACCTCACCATCGTAAATGGATTTACTAGATCGTAAACACGTTGGGATGCCTATGCCTTGTACACAGGACTGACAGACCCTCTCTTGATACACACTGGATATCATGAGTATCAGTCCACACCCAACGAACATGTGGAGGTATGATCTAAATAGATCGGTGACGTGACTGCCATCAAAGTATGGAGGATAACTCATATATCCCACTGTGGTATCTCAAGTCAAAGGAATATTATGCTCGCTCAACACGAGAAGATTCATATTGACGTTGGTGTACCATCTATTAGGAAATCTTTAGTGAGTTGTTCAATGTCTTATCAAATAAACACCTACAGGTCTATACGAGTCTCCCGAGACTCATGGTTCATTGGGATAAACCATTGGACCAAGTCATGATATACGACATGTACTGGTCTTAGCGGATTTTACTAACCGAACCGTGTTAGTAAATCTTGACCAGAAACTTTATTTAAGAACATGCATCTTATAGTGCGCTTCCCAATGTCAATTACAAACTATGTTGTAACTGCGCACTATATTGTAAATCTTAGGGTCTTTGTCTAATATACACGTATCACTAAACCAGATTCAGTTTCGATCTAATCATAATCATATATCTAATTGTAATTAGATCGAATAAGTGTATAGAAGACAAGGGTGCTACCATTAAATTAGTAATATTATGGAAAATAGAATTGCTCGTATTCATGAATCGGACATAAATACGATCCAGATTGGCACTCTGAGCACCAACCCTAACAATTTCTCCCACTTGCTCTAGTGTCAATCCACAGTATCCTATACACATCTTAATGTGTATCGCATACTCATGGCCCTCAAGAGCTCACCTAGCACTCAAGAGGTAGGCAACAACAAGTAAGCCCGCTTAATAAATCGAGTCTGTCCAACAAACCCAATCGTTTTCCTTAGACATCATCAATCATATTTTGTAGAATCCAAATTCCACATCAATATGAGTCAGACGCTATATCAGTATTGTGTCGTAGTTACTGAGTTGTCTATGTATTTAGAGATCAAATCCAAATACTATGAGACAACCGCAAGAACTACACTAATATCAAAACTTCTAATCTATAGGGTCATTGTGCAACTTCACAAGTCAATACTTCATAAGTTGCAATTGATTCCACTATTTTAGTAGAATCAATGGTGACACTCCCACTGCATCTTTTCTGACTTTATATGACATAGACCATCTAATGTCATAATTAGGATCAAAACTAATCGGATCTTATGGTTGCAGACTAAATTCTCCATGAATTAGAAACTTGTTCTTAATATCTCAAAGATCACAAAGAACATGTTTCAAGACCCATCATATGGTCTACATCATATCAAAATAACTCGTAACAATTACGATTAAATTGATATCTATAATCGCACATAATACAGTATTCATTATGCCATCATCCTATGATGCATATTATTGACTAGACATTCTAATCAATCTGTCTTTCGATAAAGGAATCATCATTACGAAAGATGAATACTATATATATATATATAAAAGACATGTTAACTGTCAAATAGTTATACTATCTGTCATACAGATAGTCTCACTATGTCCTTTATTAGATCATATCTAATACGCGACTAGTGGGAGTATCTCACAAGTCTCTTAGTTTTATATCAAATATAAAACTTTATATCTAATATAACAGAGACTACTCTCACTGCTTCCACGGAGAAAAGAAGACTTAGGATATATAGTACTAGAAATAAATTTGTACGCTCCCACTGACCATACTGACAAACATGTATTCTCTGTGCTTTGAAATCATACAATCTGACTGTATCAAAATCAGAGAACACAGATTTCCGGAAAACTTATCTGAGTCTACAATAGGCTCCATAAACTAGTATATCAAACTGTGATCTTAGCAGAATACAAACTCTAGGGCCATTCTAGAATGAACTCTTCAAACAAAGAAATCACGACGGATCTCTCATTCGAAGAAATCACTCAAGAACGAGACTTGGCATTCTTTAGCCAAAATACATAGTTTAATAGCAACATTAACCAATAGATCCTTAATTGTTCAGTTAGTGCAATAAGAGACAAGTTTTCTCAGAATCTACAATAGATCACTGAGTGTAACTCTTCTCACTGTCATACTATAAAGGTCAAACCTTCATCAAGCTCACTGTGCTTTTGTTGCGCAAACAATTTACAAATTTTATGAACTATTCATAACGAAAGCCTAATCAAGTTCAAAACTTGATCGTAGTAAGATAGAACAATTTTAGATCTATGGTTCAATGGTAATTTCCGAAATTGATATCAAATATCGCTCCCACTACAAGTTATAGGAAAATTTTCTTCGATAAGAAAACAACAGAATCATTAAGTATCAAATACTTTGTAAATGATTCTGACATCCTATTAAACTTATACGAAAGTTAATTAAGGGTCTTTTCATCTTATTAATTATACAGTTCCATTACAGTTTATCACTCTCACATTTGACTTCAATAAATCAAGTCTTTTCTACAATGGTCAACATCTGATGTTACACACCAAGTTATAAAATAATTTTATTGCTCGGGATCGTAGAAAAGATATTCTATCAAATAGAATACAATATTCTATTAAATAGAATAAATGATAAACTTTTACTTGTACCCCCAAGGCGCGTACTTTTCAATTATATAACAATTATACAAAAGAAAGTTTCAAACCTCAAACTTTTCAAGATTCGAATTTTTCTACCTATATATATCATATATGTAATTGTAGAAACAAATGGAACCTTAATTGAAGAGATGAATTAGTGTTGCTGGAGCATAACCACAAGAGTATTGAAAACCAATTCGGTAACACTCAATATCAACGAATCAAATCATATAAGATTCGATAACTACCACTGACCAGTTCCATCAATATGAAATCGTGGAAGTTTAATATTGAGTAAGAATCACATTCTTTAAATAACTTTAGAACTAATTACCTTAAATTCATTTGTTTGATCATATCAAACATCTTTGAACAATTCAAAGATTCACGATGAATTTTATAGCTTTCAACACTTCAAATAGAAAATCTTTGAACCATTCAAAATATTCTATTTGTGTTTCATCAGAAACATATTGAAAGTTCTCGAACCATTCAAGACGTTCAATATATTTTCTTTTAGAAACATATAACTAAGTCATGACAATTCATTAACAAAGTTACGGAGTAAAGAAAACTATCCATGGCAATTTCTAATTCATTAAACTACTTACATCCAATGTATTAGTCTAATAAATCTTGTGGTCCAATTACGATCATTGGTTAAATGAGATTTAATCACATCCTGAATACAATATTTATTAAATGGATAATGATATGTGGTGTGAACTCCTATTAGACCATCATTTACCATACAAAATAAGTAACTAATGCTTATATGATAAAACCTCATAAAGCACAGTTCTAAGTTATTTATTTCACCGAATATTTTTCTTAATGTTTATCTTTTCATTAATGACACTACTAGTCGTCTTAAAATATGTAACAACTATTTATGCAGAACAAGTAATTATCCAATAGTCACAAGTTCTGATATCAAATATCGAAACAATTATTAAACATTATTTTAAATAACTAGATGAGAGATCTGGTATCCAATACCTATAGTTGTCGTATTGTGAGAATTAATATTCGTATACACAACTATACACATCTCCTTTCTTAAGCTTTATAGTTTGCGTGCAATTATTCACAACAATTGCAAATGATTGATTAGCAACTGTGTCAGGAACTTGACTTCTAAAAGTCACTAAAAGCCAAGAAATGTCATTATAAAATAAACAAATACTAAATGGCTTTTCTTAACACCAGTCAAGAATCTCGAGACATGAACTAATTCGTGTCAATTCTTACTGCACAAGAAACTATACTTTATAGAATAATATCCTAAAGGAAATATCTATTTAGATTACCTATCGTGACTTAGTATCTAAGTCACAAACCATCTTGATTTACAAGGAAATCGAAACAACAGTTCCCGATGGTTTAAACTAATCTAACAATATCTTAGTCTACTGTCTTTCTAGAACCTATTCTAGAATTACGCAACCATAAGTAAAGTCAGAAACCTATTCAATTAATAAGCATGCAGTCGATTAGAAGTATAATTCTATAACAATATCGAATAAAAAGAAAACGAATTAGAATTAGAATTTTCCATAAAATTACACACTGCTTAAGTTATGGATTTTTAACACAACAGTGTCTCCCACTACTTTACGTAATACCGTAATCCCAAACGGACAACGGAAATTCAATAATTAAATCGAATTTCATAGTGTGAGTATGATCCTATGAATATATTTTGACTCACAGTTTTGGCACGATCTCGCCTACATATATTCATTAGGTAGACAACCCATTGTCAATCACTCACCAGTGACTCCTGATTTTGGTCCTGACCGTTTCTTGTTAAGACAGCTTTGGCACGTTCACAAGGAGCCGTATCAAGGCTTCACTTGTCAATGACAAACTCAAGCTACCGATGTAGTCCTGACAGCTTTGGCACGTTCAGGATTTTCACTTTCACTTGAATTTGTCTAGTATCATTATACAACCGGCATGGATAAAATCCCATAACCTACACCCTCACAACTTTGGCACGATCTCAGATGCATTTATAGAAAGATACCCATAAACCGCACTGACAAGAAAGACCAAGAAACATGTATCCAATACATGTCACTTTACAACCTTATTTCTAAGCGGGGATTTTCCTCAGAAAGCTATACTCTACATCAAATGTAGAATTTTAATCTAAATTATTTTCTAAACAATTCAATTCTACATATAGAAAATATAACTCAATTTAACAATTAAATTTCCGTTACAATTTCATTAGCGTAGAACCGAAATATCAAGAAACATATATAGATTACATGCATGTGCAAACATTAAAATTGGATTAAATATCATATATCAAGCATGAATAATGTAATGAATGACGCATCAGACCTGCTCTGATACCATTTTTGTTGGGGTTTCAGGCGATGGGCGTAGCGGAAGCGCGGTTCGGGCGAAATCGTAATTTTAAAACTTTTTCAAATTACCGAATAAATTATTCAATATCTAATATGAATACTTTATTCATATTTCACCGAAACCTATTTATTCGATATCAAATAACGATATAAATATATATGAAACGTCGTGAAACTTTTACGAAAAATGTTTTTCCGCAAAATGGCCTAAAACACATTTTTGACCGAACCGACTACCCGACACATGGAGACTGCCAGGTCAACTTCCAAAGTTGGGATATCTTTTCAAAATTAAAAAACAAAGTGTGTTGGTTGTTGATTGAGTGTTGAATAAGCAATCCAAGCTTTCACTTAACCATTAACAACTTCCATCACTAGTCAAACTTGTTGATGTAAGTCAAGTGGGGCCCACCACTTTTAAATTCCAAATTTAAGTCGAACAACTCAACACGCAACTTCGCTCGGGCCCGGGTTCGTTAATTTTCCGAATTAAATGAATTTTCCGTCCTCGCGACGTAATTAAATCCAACTTAATTAAATAATAATGCCTCGCAAATTATTACGAAAGTCGCTCGCGAATTAATTCTAAATTAATTCGATCGCTCGAATTAAAATCCAATTTTAATTCCGCTTTGAAATCAAATTTCAATTAATATATCTAATATATAATTTAATCGATTAATTCCAAATTAATCGTTCTCTCTCTTCTATCCGAATTTTATCCCAGATAAATTCTTGCCGCAATTAATCCTAGATTAATTTTCTCTCTCTCATAAATAATCTCAGATTAATTCTGTTTGAGTCAAATGTCATCGGTGAATCTTTGGGAAGCGACCCATGAGATCCCTAGATATGTTGGTAGTAAATACGGTTATCGGACTATCCGAATACGTGCGTACCTAGTACCACGTTCTTACCGATTTACAAGACATGGTTGGCTTCTAGCAAAACACCGTGCCTACCCAATTCTCCAGAAATATTCTTTTAAGGAATACCAAATCTTTATCAAGCATAGTATACTAAGTATTGCGTATTACGATCCAGTATCGGATGTCACATGCTAGGCCTGAGGCTGGAATTGTGTCTGCCCCGTACGAAGCATATATCTGATCACTAGCAACTAGTCTTTTTAATCGGATAATCATGACCTTGTCATACTATCCTGATAACTGCAGTATATAAGAGTACCAGTTCTGTATCCTGCGTGATCATTATCTCCATATGACTGAAGTGACACTTCCATCTTGACATCACACCCAATACACTACGATTCTCAGTAAACCTAGAAGAGGCGTACACAGAACCTTTTAAAACCCCGTACGACCAAAACTAAAGCGTAATGATTGTCACAAGTATTAGCGATGCAAGTATCAGGTTAAGACCACATACACCTACCCTGATTCGGATTCCCATAGACACATAGTCATACTACCAATGGAATTCTTTGGGGTCTATCCAGAGCGATGCTGTTCCCGATCCAATGGCTAACAGAACCTCCTATCGCACTTGCATAAGTATCCAATACTTAAATATATGAGAACTATGATGTTAAGCTTCTATAACGCTCACAAGTTCAATATTAGTCTATTCCGCATTATCGATGTTCAGTCTCGATAATACTACGACTATGGATATTTAATGATTAAACTGTTCGTGGATTGATATTGTCTCATATCCTATTAATCCAGAACTAATCATAAAGACTTTTAACCATTTATATATCTAAGTAATCTAATTACATAATGATAAAATAACAATTTTCCTTTGTCACATAGTTAATTTGTACAAAACCCACAATGTCTTTTACAAATAGTGATGCTATGGGTCATAATTGTCCAACAATCTCCCACTTGGCTCATAGCCAATCACTCAAGTATCTAACACCTGAACTATGTATATGTCGCTCAAACTTCTGCTGAGAAACAGCTTTCGTCAGCGGATCTGCAATGTTGTCATCTGAAGCGATCTTTTCGATCTTCACATCGCCACGATGAATGATCTCACGAATCAGATGGAAACGTCGAATTACATTCTTGATTGTTGATGAGACCGCGGTTCCTTAGCCTGTGCTATAGCCCCTTTATTGTCACAATACAAATGAACGGGCTCAGCTACTAACGAAACTACTCCTAATCCAATTAGGAATTTAACGGATCCAAACTGCCCTCTTTTACTACTTCAGCTGCAGCGATATAGACTAAGAAAGCATCCTTAGTTCTTCTAAGATACTTAAGGATGTTCTTAACCGTAACCTAGTGACCATCACATAGATTGGCCTGATAGCGACTGCACATGCTCAAAGTATATGAGACATCAGGTCGCGTACATATCATAGCATACATGATCGATCCGACTGCAGAAGCGAACAGGATCCAACTCATGTTGTTTCTCTCATCTTGAGTTTTAGGACAAATGTCCTTAGATAGAGAAACACCATGTGACACAAGAAGTAGTCCCCTCTTGGACTGATCCATGTTGAATCTCTTCAACACTTTGTCAATGTACGAGCTCTGGGAGAGTCCAAGCAGCTTTCTAGTTCTATCCCGGTAGATCCTTATTCTCAGAATAAAGGCTGCTTCTCCCAGATGTTTCACGGTGAATTTTAATGAAAGCCAAACTTTCACCGATTGTAGCATGGGAATGTCATTGCCAATAAGCAATACATCATCAATGTAAATGACAATGAATGTTAGTGCACTCCCATTAACCTTCTTATATACACAAGAATCATCTTCATTTTGAATGAAATCATATTCTTTTATGATCTCATCAAAACGTTGGTTCCAAGAACGCGATGCTTGCTTCAATCCATAAATGGATCAATTTAACTTACAAACCTTATTTGCATGTTTTGGTACGATAAATCCGTCAGGCTGTTGCATATAAACATCCTCCAAAAGGTTTCCGTTAAGGAAAGTGGTTTTGACGTCCATCTGTCATATTTCATAATCGAAATATGCAGCAATAGCAAGCAGTATCCGAATGGATTAAATCATGGCAACATGTGAAAAAATTTCGTCGTAATCGACACCATGTCGTTGACGATACCCTTTCGCTACAAGCCTAGCTTTGTACGTTTGTATGTTGCCATCCATGTGCGTCTTCTTCTTGAAGACCCATTTACAACCAATCAGCTTTACGCCTTCTGGTGCATCAACCAGTGCCCAGACTTGGTTGGTATACATGGAATCCATTTCGGACTTCATGACATCTTGCCATAAAGCAGAGTCGATACCTTGTATCGCTTCCTCATACGTAGCCAGCTCATTATCCTCAATAAGATTAATATCTACGTGAGGCGAGATCAGAAACCCATACCTCTCAGGTTATTTTCTGACTCTCTCCGATCTACGTGGTTCTTGTGTATTAGACTAAAATTTTTATCCACGACCTTGGATTTGGTGGAGTAATTAGTGGAGCAACCAGAGATATTTTGCTGATGGTGGTAGAATTTGGAGTGCAAGTCAGAAGGGGTACGCAGTGCCCGAGGACCAGACAGGTCAATATAATCACCCACTTTACCGAAGAAAATTATGGTTCCTGCTAAAAAACGTGAATAGTAAATTTATTTGAATAAAAATCTGGATCCTGTCAAGACAAATAAAAGATAGAGAAATCTGTCCATTTGACCAAATAAGCACTCATCAAGAAAAGTGGTGGTAGATATGAGTAGTAAATATGTGGTACAGTCTCATCCCTGATGAACTGTTCGTGTTCCGTTTGGGAGTCGGTGTTAGGAACAGTATCACTACGATTTTCATCGAGTTCTACTTTCCTCTCACTTACCACTGCATTTAGGAATTTCTTCTCCAGGAAAACCGCATGTAGAGCAATAGATACCTTGTTCTCTTGTGGGTTGTAGAAGTAATATCCTTTGGTTTCCCTAGGATAACCTACAAATATGCACTTATCCGATTTGAGTTCTAATTTGGTACCATCCAAATGTTTAACGTATGCCAAACATCCCCAAATCTTCAGGAATGAGAAACTCGGTTTCTTTCCTGTCCATATTTCATATGGAGTCTGTCCAATAGACTTTGACTGAACCTTATTCAAAATAAGTATTGCACCATTCAATGCATATCCCCAGAAGGAAATTGGTAGCTCAGTGCGACTCATCATAGACCTTACCATGTCCAACAAAGTTCGGTTTCTCCATTTTTGGACAAACCTTTAATTAAGGTGTTTCGGATGAGTTCACTATGAAAGAATATCATATTCTTTCAGTAATCGAGAAACTCATTTCTCAAGTATTCTCTCCACCACAGTCCGACCGTAATGTTTTAATACTTTTACCGGTCTGTTTTTCTACTTCGTGTCGAAACTCTTTGAATTTCTCAAAAGTTTCCGACTTGTGTCTTATAAGATACACATAACCATAATGTGATGCATCATCCGTAAAGGTTACGAAGTATTCATATCCACCTCTAGCCTGGCTAGACATGGGCCCACATACGTCACTATGAACGAGCACTAACAGTTCGGTGGCACGACCACCTTTACCGCTAAAAGGTGTTTTAGGCATCTTGCCTAATAAACAAGATTCACAGACGTCGTATGAATTAGGATCAAATCCGTCCAAGTATCCACTCTTTGAAAGTGTGGATATACGAGTCTTGTTTATGTGTCCCAGACGACAATGCCACAGATAAGTTTCATCTGTTTTACTAATTTTGAGCTTTTTGTTTGTCATGTTATATGTTTGAGATTCATTTATATTCAAAATATAAAGACCATTATTTAAATCAGCAGTGCATATCTCAAAATCATCTTAACACCCTGTGTTCCTGAATACAAAGGTATACCCACAATGGGTTAAACAAGATAAATATAATGTTTCTAGTCAAACTAGATACATAATAAAAGTCTGATAAGTAAGTACATGCCCCGAGGGCAGTTCCAAAATATAGGCCCAACAGCCAAAAACGGTGACCTAGTCCCAATTCCCAACTCGGAGGTCGATCTCTCATGAAGCCAGTCTCCTGCTAATCTGCGATCTTGCACATCAGTATATATATGAGTACCACATCCAGAATCAAAAATCCAATTTTTAAAACTAGAGTAGACATGTTTATTTCAATAACAACATACATGAAGTCGTGTCTTGCCCGCCTTCACTTCCTTCATGTCGCCTTCTACTCTACTCACAGTCAGTCACGCTTCCAGTGACTGATGAGCGGAAAATATATCAATATTTACCGCCCCTTTTACTTAATATTTTGTTTAGTTTCTCGGGTTTGATGAACGTTTTGATATGTTTTAGTTTATTTTGCAGATAAAATAATATTGGGACTTAATGAAATCATTTAGGATGAAATATGGGTCAAATAAGGGCAATTATTGGACTTGATATTTTAATTTTGGAGATTGGAAACTTGAAAGGGCGTTTTGACGAAGTGCAGTTTTGGAAATTCCAGTTTTGCGCATCTGTCGTATTTTGGGCATAACGTTTTACTCAGATATCGGATTGAGCTGATTCAAGTTCCAGATTAAAGAAGACTCAAAGATCTACAACTTTGAAAGACAAAATAATTTCGAATTCGGAATATTTCATGCCCGAAATTGATGAACCATCCAGAAGTGTGTAGTGTGTAATTATTAAAGTCACTTTCAATCATTTTCAAAGCAAAAAATAATTAATAAATAAATAATAAAAATTATCAAATCATCACCAAACATGATAAGAGATTAGTGGAGCAATTAATAATGGATTTGGTGGAGCAATTAGTGGAGCAATTAGTGGAGCAATTAATAATTGATTTGGTGGATGATTTGATGGAGGCAAATTTTTGCCTATAAATACCAAGCCATTTCATTTGTAAAATTCATACTTTCTTCTAAGGAATTCCTTAAGAATACTAAGAAGATTGTATCTTTTTGTTTATTTATAGCTTTCAGTAATTAATTTTCGTTTTCGCACTTTCTTTTCTTTACTTTTCAGTTTTTACTTTCCGCAATTTACTTTTACGCACAGTACTTTTCTTTATTTAATTTTCATTTTTACTTTTCAGTAATGAGGAGGTAACTCCCCTTTGCTGGGGTAAAAGGTAAAACTTTTATTACTAATATTTAGATTAATCTCCCTTAATTATAATTATAAACTAGTTAAAACCTGACTTAACGAGGATACCGCCATATTGGTCGGTTGGTAATTATTTAAATTGGTTTTAACCTGACTAAACTGGATACCGCCTGATTGGTCGGTTGGTAATTAATTATTAATTTGACTTAATCTGGATACCGCCTATATGGCTGGTTGGTAATTATCATGCAAAGTTAATATATTATATTAAGGGAGATATCTAAAATAGAAGTAATAAAAGTGGATCCTTTTACCTCAGCATTTTCTTTTATTGTAATTTTACTTTATTTACTTTTCAGCATTTTACTTTTCAGCATTTTACTTTTCAGCAATTTACTTTTCAGTATTTAATTTTTATTTAAGTTTTTACTACCTGTAAATATGTGTCGTAACTAAGCCAGTTATCTGGGGTTGTGATGAAATCCAATATCACCGGTTATAAGGGGTTAAATTATAGTTTGGGTAATATAAAGGTTTATTATTGAGTCTTAAACCTAATGCTTTTTATTAACTGGCCATTAATAAAATTGAACTGGTAAATCTAAAATGAACTAGACATAGGGATTTTAGGTTTAAGACCTTAGACTTAATAGCCCACGATCTTCCTTGAGGATAGATAACCCTTTAATAGATTTCCTTACAGATAGGAATATACCTGTCGGGCGGGGGTAGCCATAATTGGAACTTAAACTTAATGAATCCAGATAATTTGGTTGACATAGACATATGGTTCAATTGGGTTAAACTGGGTATTTGTGTCTGACCATCGACAGAGGCTTACACATAATTTAGTGTTCCAGGTTAATAAATCGATATTACCCAACTTTAAGATAACCACTTCATCTTTAAAATGATATTGGAAGAAATCACAACCCTAGATAGTTTTTAATATTAAATTTTCTTAAAATCTACTTTCGAACAATTTATTTACTTGTTTTTAAATTTAGAATCGTCACCATTTCAAATCAATCAAACAACCTGTTAGATACTAGTAATCATTTGACCTCATAAAATTAATAGATTAGATATTAAGTCCTCGTGGGATCGATATTTTTATACTACTTGAACGATACGTGCGCTTGCGTTATACGTGTGTGTTTACGCCGGTCAAGTTTTTGGCGCCGTTGCCGGGGACTTATTTATCTTTTACTATTAGTTTAGGGGTTAGATACGTTACTTGTATCTAATTTCTTTTTACTTATTGTTTTTGTTTTCTTGTGTTTCAGGTTCTCAGAAACTTCATGAGACGAACCAGAAGCTTTGAACTCCGACCGCTTGACCCAGAAATTGAAAGAACCATCAGACAGTTGAGAAGGGAAAGGCGAGAAGGCCAAGAAGCTTTAGTCAACATGGAACCTGAACCTTTGAACGTTGCACCACCAATTCCCATTCGAGACAGAACCATTCCGGTGGTTGACAGACTCATTTCCTGTATTGTACTTCCTCCCTTACCAAAGCAATGCTTGTGACATCAAAACATGCATTCAGATGATTCAGCAGTCAGTTCAGTTCGGGGGGAATGCAACTGAAGATCCTAATTCCCACATCAGCAACTTCCTGGAAGTTTGCGGCACTTTTAACTACAACAGAGCATCAGAAGAAGCAATGAGACTGCGAGTTTTTCCATATTCCCTGAAGGACAGAGCTAAAGCTTGGCTACATTCACTACCAGCAGGTTCTATCACAACTTGGAACACTTTAGCCACCAAATTTCTTGCAAAGTACTTTCCACCAGCCAGAACCGGAAAATTGAGGAATGACATCACATCCTTTGTACAACAAGATTCAGAATCCCTTTGCGAAGCTTGGGAAAGGTACAAAGATTTACTCCGGAAATGTCCTCACCATGAGATTCCAAAGTGGCTACAAGTTCAGACCTTCTACAATGGACTTTCTGGAATAATGAGAACCACAATCGATGCTGCTGCTGGAGGAGCCTTGATGGCAAAAGGAGAAGATCAAGCCTGGGACCTAATCGAAGAAATGGCCAACAACAATTCCTTGTGGCCAACAGAAAGGAGCATGATCCAAAGAATTGCAGGAATTTATGAAGTTGGAGCAAACACAGCAGTGAATACCAGGCTGGATCAGATATGCAAATGTTCTAGAAACACTTAGCACGCAAGTTGTGAACATCACTGGATCCACAAGTTCACCATATGGAGGAGCACCAGAGTCAAACCAACTTGAAGAGACGGTGAATTATGTCAACAATTTCAACAGACAGGGGAACAATCCATATTCCAACACCTACAACCCAGGGTGGAGGAATCATCCTAATTTTTCATGGAGCAACAATTCAGGCCAACAGCAAAACTATCCACCACCTGAATTCCAGCAACAGAACAAAGGCCAGGAGCAGGCAAATGAACCAGGAATAACAGAAGTGTTGACCCACTTGAAAAAGATGGAAGCAAAACACGACTCTCAAGCAGCAAGATATGATGCTATTTTTCAAAATCAAGCAGCATTAATCAAAGCCATTCAGCTTCTATTAAAGCACTGGAGAATCAAATGGGACAACTGGCCAATGCTCAGAGTTACACAGACCGCCAGGTACCCTTCCTAGCAACACAGAGCCAAATCCAAGGAACATGGGGAAGGAGCAATGTCATGCCATCATGTTAAAAAGGCGGTACTGAAATCAACAAAGATGTTGGAGCCAAAACAACTGCTGAGGAAGTTCCAAAAGAAACAAAGCAACAGATGGAGGAAAAAGAAGCAAAGGAAAAAGAACAGATCACTCCACCTCCACCTTTTCCTCAACGTCTTCAGAAGAACAAATTGGACAAGCAGTTTTCTCGGTTCCTGGAGATCTTCAAAAAGCTGCATATCAACATTCCATTTGCAGAAGCGTTGGAACAAATGCCCCATATGCCAAATTCATGAAAGATATTCTTTCACGAAAACGGAGATTGGGAGATTACGAGACAGTAGCATTAACAGAAGAATGCAGTGCCATCATTCAGAGGAAACTTCCCCCAAAGTTGAAAGATCCTGGCAGTTTCACTGTTCCTTGCGTCATAGGAGAACATAACTTTGGTAAGGCTTTGTGTGATTTAGGTGCGAGTGTTAACTTGATGCCTTTCTCTATTTTCAGGAAATTACAGATTGGAGAAACAATGCCAACTTCAGTCTCACTGCAACTTGCTGATAGAACGCTCGTATTTCCGAGAGGCGTAGTTGAGGATGTGCTGGTCAAGGTTGACAAATTCATTTTCCCAGCAGATTTTATTGTCCTTGATATGGAGGAAGACGCAGACGTGCCAATCATCCTTGGGAGACCATTCTTGGCTACAGGTCGAACCATTATTGATGTACAAAAAGGAGAATTAACCATGAGGGTACAGGACCAAGAAGTAACATTCAATGTTTTCAAGGCCATGAATTTCCCAGATGATGAAAAGAAGGAGGAATGTTTCAGACTCGATGTGATACACAGTACCATTCAGAACTCCAATGCAATGCAAAGTTCTACTGACAAACTTAAAACATGTCAATTGCCTGTGGAGCCTAAAGATAAAGCGTCTTTTGTACTGAAGGAGCCAATTCTTGCACTACAAGCAACAGAAGAGAAAAAGTTCCACCAACTCAACGAATTGGAGGAATTTCACAATCAGCCTTTTGAGGATGCCAAATTGTACAAAGAAAAGGGCAAGAAGAGACATGATGAGAAGTTAGTGCGCATACAACTGGAACCAGGGCAGAAGGTACTGTTAAACAAATCAAGGGTGAAATTCTTCCCATGGAAGCCAAAATCACGGTGGTCAGGTCCATTTGTGATCACCAAAGTTTTACCAAATAGAGCCGTTGAGATACATGATCCTGACGCTAACAAAACTTTCAAGGTTAAAAACAAGCGTGTCAAGCACTACTGGGGAGAATCATTGAGCGACAAAAAGAAAGTGTTACACTTTCAGATCCAGCTTAACGTTCGAGAATCAAGTCTGGCTGACGACTTTAAACTTAGCGCTAGCAGGGAGGCAACCCATGCAATTTGTGTATATATTGTGATTTGGTGTGTTTTATTTTTGTGTGTTTAATTTTTGCAGGATTAGTCATTTCAAATGGAAGATGCTCTCGCAAATCTTCGCAAGCAATTTCCTTCTCTCCCTCAAAAATCTCTGATGAAAGTTTACAAAGCTCGCTTGGAACGGATGAGGTTACTGACAATTCATGGTGTTCCTAATGATATTCGTTGGGTAATTGAAGCACGAGTCCGATTGGCAGGTGAGTCTTCTGACTCTTTTATTTCACATCTGCCTGGTTTTGGAAGAAGCACATATGCAAAGAAACGTAGAGCTAAGCAATTGGGTGCTTGTTTCAAATGTGCACGATTTAATTGCAACACTCGTTGTCGTTCTTTAGGAATGGTGTCTGATAATCGCGAAGACAAAATTAAATTCATTAGGGATGGCTTGAGTAAGGAGTCTTTAGATGAAATATCTTCAACTCTTGAGACGCATCCCAGTGGATATTTCACATTGCCATTCGCAAATTACATACACAATTCCAAAAGAAAGACAACAATTAAGTCTCGGGAATCTGACTCAAAAAGACCATGTTTGCCAATTTATAAGAAAATTGGATGGGAAGCTTGTCCCTGACGCATAGACGTCAATCAAGCGCGTTACTTTTCTTGTAAATATTATATCTCTTTGTCTTTTCTTAATAATTGTGATTTGTTTTGTTGTTTTCTTTTATTTTCTCCGACAGGATCCAGACCTTTTTGACTATCACGATATTATTTCGCTACTAATCGTCCTCTGGAAGATACTTGTGCTATTTTTACTCACCCTTTTCAGGTACTATAAATTCAGCCCGTCATTGCACTTTTGAAGGCATCCAGAGTTGAGAAAGAAATACATAAAAATGGAAGCCACTTCAAGAAGACGAGTTGAAAATATCTGTGTATTTTGCGGTACTAGTGTTGGAACTAAGCCACAATACATAGAAGCAGCACAGGAATTGGGTCGAGTCTTAGCTGCAAGGAATATGCACTTAATATATGGCGGAGGCAATCTTGGACTTATGGGGATCGTTTCAAAGGCTGTACAGGAAGGAGGCAGTCATGTTTTGGGAATCATCCCAAAACCCTTGGCAGAGGCAAATCTTATTGGATCATCAAACGGAGAGGAACTGATCGTGCCAGGTATGTCTGAACGATTGGTAGAAATGATTAACCGTGCTGATGCTTTTATTGCTTTGCCAGGTGGCTTGGGCACATTGGAGGAAATTTTTATTGTACTATCTTGGGCGAACCTGAACATACACCAGAAACCACTTGGACTGTTTTGTTGATGGATTTTATGATTTTCTTTGTGTGTTTCTTGATGATGCTCGGAGAAATGGGTTCGTGTCAAAACCTTTGAAAGAACTCCTCTTCACTGCCAGAACTGCTCCGGATCTAATAGACCAACTCATAGCCTATGAACCACAAGTTGACCCTATCCTTTCAAAGATAAATTGGTCGAAGACGATCGTGGTAAGAGGCGTCGAATTAATCTGGATCTTAACCTTTAATTTCTTGTAGAATTTCAGCTAACCAGGTATTATCTTCTAAACTCTTCTTCTACTGTTTAAGACATTGGGGACAATGTCTCATTTAGGTTTGGGGGAGGGAATTAGTTGATCAGTACCTTGTTTTTAGTTTGTGTGTTATTTTTATTTTTAGTCCAAAATTTTTCGAAAAATACAAAAAATTGAAAAATTTTCAAAAATTACAAAAATATTTTGTGTTTTTTTTTGTGTTTTTAATTTGACTAAAAAGGTGAAATTGGTAAGAGATAGCTGAGTAAGGAGTTTCCACTCCTGAGACGTATCTCAAACCTATTTCGAAACAAGTTAATTTTTTGTTTATTTCATTTTGAATTATTTAATTTGTGAATTCTCCTTAAAACGACTAAAATGTGGATCTTCATATGCTCAGTTGACAGGTATTATCAACATATATAGTAACATACGGACATGAGTTAAAATTGAAAAGTTTGTAATATTCAGTGCTCTAGTTTAATTGGAGGAAGCATCTCAAAAAGCAGTGGAGTAAAAAAAAAAAAAAAAAAAAACGTCTGAGATCCGAGTTATTAAGTCTGTAAGGGTGTTTTAACACCTAGTGCCCTAAAGCCAACTGGTTTGGGAGTCACTGGCCCAAAGCTCGTTACATGGATCGAAGATGCTGCAAAAATATATATATCTGAAGTCTGAGTAATTAAGTCCGTAGGGGTGTCTTAACACCTGGTGCCCTAAAGCCAACTGGTTTGGGAGTTACCGACCCAACACTCGCTACATAGATGGAAGATATTGTATATAAATAAAAAATAGTGAAAAAAAAATCAAAGAAAAAAATCAGAAAAATGAGAAAAATTATTCCATTGCTACCAAAAGGTGTTAAATCTGATAGAACTTTAGGACAAAAATATTACTCTCTTATCAACTGCACTTATGACTGTTGTGGAAAAAATGAGATGTTTAATATTTTGTTGGCTGTGTATATGAAGAATGGTAAAAATAATCGGAGAATTTACTTATTCTGTAATTTAGAATGAAACAAAACAATTATTGACTTGGAGTAGAAGTTTCACCTGATTAGTCACTAACATCTTTATTCTCTTTTCGCTTGTCTTTTTGCTTTTGTGTGCATTAGTTTTACTACCTTTTTACTTTTGTAAAATGTTTGTGGGTATCATTGCTGTAACCCTCACGAGACTACAACTCGTCCACTAGGGACACCTAGGGGTTTAAAGGCTTGTTGCATATGCTAAATGCAACCGTGATCCCTACGAAAGTGGCTTAGTTTAATTTTATTTTATTTTATTATTTTGCTCGAGGACTAGCAAAATGTTAGGTTTGGGGGTGTGATGAGCGGAAAATATATCAATATTTACCGCCCCTTTTACTTAATATTTTGTTTAGTTTCTCGGGTTTGATGAACGTTTTGATATGTTTTAGTTTATTTTGCAGATAAAATAATATTGGGACTTAATGAAATCATTTAGGATGAAATATGGGTCAAATAAGGGCAATTATTGGACTTGATATTTTAATTTTGGAGATTGGAAACTTGAAAGGGCGTTTTGACGAAGTGCAGTTTTGGAAATTCCAGTTTTGCGCATCTGTCGTATTTTGGGCATAACTGTTTACTCAGATATCGGATTGAGCTGATTCAAGTTCCAGATTAAAGAAGACTCAAATATCTACAACTTTGAAAGACAAAATAATTTCGAATTCTGAAGATTTCATGCCCGAAATTGATGAACCATCCAGAAGTGTGTAGTGTGTATTATTAAAGTCACTTTCAATCATTTTCAAAGCAAAAAATAAATTAATAAATAATAATAAAAATTATCAAATCATCACCAAACATGATAAGAGATTAGTGGAGCAATTAATAATGGATTTGGTGGAGCAATTAGTGGAGCAATTAGTGGAGCAATTAATAATTGATTTGGTGGATGATTTGATGGAGGCAAAATTTTGCCTATAAATACCAAGCCATTTCATTTGTAAAATTCATACTTTCTTCTAAGGAATTCCTTAAGAATACTAAGAAGATTGTATCTTGTTTGTTTATTTATAGCTTTCAGTAATTAATTTTCGTTTTCGCACTTTCTTTTCTTTACTTTTCAGTTTTTACTTTCCGCAATTTACTTTTACGCACAGTACTTTTCTTTATTTAATTTTCAGTTTTTACTTTTCAGTAATGAGGAGGTAACTCCCCTTTGCTGGGGTAAAAGGTAAAACTTTTATTACTAATATTTAGATTAATCTCCCTTAATTATAATATATAAACTAGTTAAAACCTGACTTAACGAGGATACCGCCATATTGGTCGGTTGGTAATTATTTAAATTGGTTTTAACCTGACTAAACTGGATACCGCCTGATTGGTCGGTTGGTAATTAATTATTAATTTGACTTAATCTGGATACCGCCTATATGGCTGGTTGGTAATTATCATGCAAAGTTAATATATTATATTAAGGGAGATATCTAAAATAGAAGTAATAAAAGTGGATCCTTTTACCTCAGCATTTTCTTTTATTGTAATTTTACTTTATTTACTTTTCAGCAATTTACCTTTCAGCATTTTACTTTTCAGCAATTTACTTTTCAGTATTTAATTTTTAGTATTTTACTTTATGTCTTTTATTTTATTTAAGTTTTTACTACTACCTGTAAATATGTGTCGTAACTAAGCCAGTTATCTGGGGTTGTGATGAAATCCAATATCACTGGTTTATAAGGGGTTAAATTATAGTTTGGGTAATATAAAGGTTTATTTATTGAGTCTTAAACCTAATGCTTTTTATTAACTGGCCATTAATAAAATTGAACTGGTAAATCTAAAATGAACTAGACATAGGGATTTTAGGTTTAAGACCTTAGACTTAATAGCCCACGATCTTCCTTGAGGATAGATAACCCTTTAATAGATTTTCTTACAGGATAGGAATATACCTGTCGGGCGGGGGTAGCCATAATTGGAACTTAAACTTAATGAATCCAGATAATTTGGTTGACAAAGACATATGGTTCAATTGGGTTAAACTGGGTATTTGTGTCTGACCATCGACAGAGGCTTACACATAATTTAGTGTTCCAGGTTAATAAATCAATATATTACCCAACTTTAAGATAACCCTATAACCACTAAACATATAAGATTACACATTTCATCTTTAAAATGATATTGAAGAATCACAACACAACCCTATATAGTTTTTAATATTAAATTTTCTAAAATCTACTTCGAACAATGTTATTACTTGTTTTTAAATTTAGAATCGTCACCATTTCAAATCAATCAAACACCTTTAGATACTTAATCATTTGACCTCATAAAATTATAGATTAGATATTAAGTCCTCGTGGGATCGATATTCTTTAACACTACTGAACGATACGTGCGCTTGCGTTATACGTGTGTGTTTACCCGGTCAGTTACCCCCGTTTACCACACTGTAGGCAGACATCTTGGGATTGTCTTTACCTTCCCATAAGACTTTGATGATTTGGCTTTGCCATTTCTTTTCTTCTTTTTCACACCTCCAGAAGCCTTTGGCCAAGCCCTGGCTTTCTGAGATGTCGAAGTGAAGTGCGCCTCACACGCTTTTTGCCATTTAAAAGCTCATTTTCTCCTGCCTCTTTCAGCATTACCATCAACTCTCCAAGAGTCTTTTCTTGGTTCAACATATTATAGTTCATGATGAACCCGCTCCAGCTATCAGGAAGAGAGTGTAAGATCAAATCTATGGAAGTCTCAGCCTCAAAGGTTATGCCCAGCTGACCTAGCTGTTCGATGTCAGCAATCATCTGTGACACATGGTGCTCGACAGATGTACCCTATGACATACGAGAGCGAAAGAGCTTCTTCTACAATTCATACTTATGCGATCTAAGGTTAGATCGGTGAAGGTCCCTCAATTTCAACATCAATTCGTAGGGATCCAATCCCTTGTTTTGACGACGAAATTGTGGGGTCATTGCAGCAAGCATGACGAATTGAGCAGTTGAGTTGTCATCACTGTGAGTATTCCAAAGCTCAAGCTCAAGTGGCTGCTCAATTTCGGGCTTAGGCCCGAGAGGTCTCTCTATCGTATAGAGCATCTTCTCAGCCCCCAGGACAATCCTGATGTTCATATCCCAGTCAGGAAAGTTCGTCCCGTTAAAGACATTTTCGCCCATGATAATGTCTCTAACGTTGATCTTTCCAGCCATCTTAATCGCAATAGTCTAACTATTCAATTAACAATTTTGGTACAATCCAACTGTTAAAAGAAAATAATAAAATTTTAGTCCAACTAATATAAATATATAATGACAAAAATAATTTGAAAGCACGTGTTTAGCAAGTATTAAACGAAATAAAAAATTAATACTGGCCTCCCACTATTTTTCGGCGAGCCTCTAACCCTCTGTTGAGTACTCGGGAAACCTAGTTTCCTAGTGGGCTAGGATCCCGTTAAATAACACACAACCTTGACTTTGGCCAACAAACTGTATGAAACTTAACTAGGTAGATCTCTAAGATCAATTGGATCACATCCAATTCCTAGATCCGGTAGGTGGACCTCCAAGTCCGAAACATATATCCAATATATGTAAATATATCCAATATATTTCCTAACCTTTTCCTCTGAATCAACTAAGCCTTGGCTTTGGCTCAACAAGCTTAATGATTCCAGTTAAGCGCGACCCATTGAAAATGGGAAAGCTTCGTAATCCATATTGATGTACATAAGTGACCTTGACTTTGGCCAACAAGTCACAACAGCCCAAGATATGCGATATATAACAAAGCTTTCGTGGTTCAAACACATCCGCGATGGATATTGATCTTGACTTTGGCCAACAAACCAATACCAATCTTGGATCTTGAGAGAGAACCACTCAATGGAAGGAAAAACGCTTAATATTTGATTGAGGTTTTTTTTTTTTTTTTTGCGTAAATTGGCAACCAATTTATTATCTTTGAGTAGGTCTCATCATACACCCTTAAGCATGCATTTTAAAAGCATAAAAAGGCGCGAAATAATTAATAATGATATGCGGATGGATATATAACAAATTATTCCTAGAAAAATTCTCTCTCTTTCCTCTCTCCTTCTAGCACTATTCTACTTCTAATCCCAATTACATAATACATTAAAGAAACCTCATTTACATTGAGGGGAATTGGTGAGAAGAGAAGTACAAAGAGATAAAGAGATAATAGGCTGGACACGCAGGTCCAATTTAATAAATTCTAAATTTATTACAATAATTTCCAAAATTGCACTCACCCTTCTAATATCCATCTGATATACATTATTCATACAATACATCCATGTATTCAGAGAAAGCATGTTATTCAATCAATCTAATCCAATTAATTAATCTTTGAATTAATGACCATCCAATGTTCAAACAACGATTTGATTTGCGCGAGTCCAACTCGTTTAAGACTAAATACTCAAAGTACGTATTCTTGAATTATATCGAACTACAATTTTAAATCTAATTTAATTTGTGTTCAATACTAATTCGTATTAATTTCAAATAATTAATAATTATTTAATTTTAGTGCCTTTTAGACTTAGATTCTAAATCCAATCTTAATGGGTCTCAAAGGCCCAATTAACATCCAATGTTAATTTAATTAAAGTCCAATGGGCTTTTAATTAATTCTTAAGGCATGGGCTTTGGTAATTATGGATCCAATCCAAGATGCCAAGGCCCACTAAGGAATCACCCTTTGCCATAAAATCAAATTTGGCTCATTAGGCCCAACTAAATATTAAAAGGCCCATTAGTTATATTTGAACTTTATGGTAATGGTTTTAGGCCCAATTTGGATCCAATCCATTGTCCTAAACCAAGCTTGGCCCAACAAGCCCAAATACAACAAAATTAGCCCAATCCAATTTTAATGACTAATTTATTATTAATCATAATATTCTAAATATCACATTAATTTAATTAAAGTGTAATTTTCATAATTAATTAGTTAAACTAATTTTTCGAAAATATCAATTAAACTAATTAATCATGCTTTAATTATCCAATTTATGTCCAACACAATTGAAGCAAAACAACTCATTCCATGTTTATCATGCTCACGGCAATTTGGCATAAAAATATCCAATTTTGATTTCAATCTAATTAATCAACAATCAATATACATATTATGCCATAAACTCATCCAATAGTCTAAAATCAAAAAATCACCATGATACATGCTAGGGTAGTATTCGGCCAAGTCTAAGGAAATTAGGGAAAATTTTATCCAACTCATTTTCTCAATTCCTAAGATGCATAAATCTAATTCATCATCATCCAAGCTCAACCAAACAACCAATTTGAAGAAATCATGCTCTAAACATAAAATCCCTAAATTAAAGTATATGAACCCTATAATAAATCATGCTTAGAAAAGGCTCTGATACCATTGTTAGTGTTCCTAGAACATGCCAAAGATCTCTAAGATGATATTGTGCATGAATATTAAAAGAAGTAGGGGAAATACTTACAATGATCGGATGTTGAGATTTCAAAAATCTTTTCGTTTCAGAAGCTCCAAGCTTGATGTATGTGTTCCAAACTCAAGGGATTAGTTTCCCTATCACCTTGTATGACTCCTTGAAAGTGCTAGCTTGAAGAAATTTTGAAACAAAATTTCAATGGAGGAGGAAGAAGGTCACGGCACCCAGGGGAAGAAATAGAGTTTTTTTTGTGTGTTTTTGTTATATTTGATTTCTAAAATCAATTACCAAATATGTCAACTTCCAAAGTTGGTATATCTTTTCAAAATTAAAAAACAAAGTGTGTTGGTTGTTGATTGAGTGTTGAATAAGCAATCCAAGCTTTCACTCAACCATTAACAATTTCCATCACTAGTCAAACTTGTTGATGTAAGTCAAGTGGGGCCCACCACTTTTAAATTCCAAATTTAAGTCGAACAACTCAACACGCAACTTCGCTCGGGCCCGGGTTCGTTTAATTCCGAATTAAACGAATTTTCCGTCGTGACGTAATTAAATCCAACTTAATTAAATAATAATGCCTCGCAAAATTATTACGAAAGTCGCTCGCGAATTAATTCTAAATTAATTCGTTCGCCCGAATTAAAATCCAATTTTAATTCCGCTTTGAAATCTAATTTCAATTAATATATCTAATATATAATTTAATCGATTAATTCCAAATTAATCGTTCTCTCTCTTCTATCCGAATTTTATCCCAAATAAATTATTGCCGCAATTAATCATAGATTAATTTTCTCTCTCTCATAATTAATCTCAGATAATTATGTTCGAGTCAAATGTCATCGGTGAATCTTTGGGAAGCGACCCATGAGATCCCTGGATATGTTGGTAGTAAATACGGTTATCGGACTATCCGAATACGTGCGTACCTAGTACCACGTTCTTACCGATTTACAAGACATGGTTGGCTTCTAGCAAAACACCGTGCCTACCCAATTCTACATAAACATTCTTTTAAGGAATACCAAATCTTTATCAAGCATTGTATACTAAGTATTGCGTATTACGATCCAGTATCGGATGTCACATGCTAGGCCTGGGGCTGGAATTGTGTCTGCCACATACGAAGCATATTATGATCACTAGTAACTAGTCTCTTTAATCGGATAATCATGACCTTGTCATACTATCCTGATAACTGCAGTATATAAGAGTACTAGTTCTGTATCCTGCGTGATCATTATCTCCATATGACTGAAGTGACACTTCCATCTTGACATCACACCAATACACTACGATTCTCAGTAAACCCAGAAGTGGCGTACACAAAACCTTTTAAAGCCCCGGACAACCAAAATCAAAGCGTACTGATTGTCGCTGAGTATTAGCGATGCAAGTCTCAAGTTAAGACCACATACACCTACCCTGATTCGGATTCCCATAGACTCATAGTCATACTACCAATGGAATTCCTAGGGTCTATTCAGAGCGATGTTGTTCCCGATCCAACGGCTAACAGAACCTCCTATCGCACTTGCATAAGTATCCAATACTTAAATATATGAGAACTATGATGTTAAGCTTCTATAACGCGCACAAGTGCAATACTAGTCTATTCCACATTATCGATGTCCAGTCTCGATAATACTACGACTAGGGATATTTAATGATTAAACCGTTCGTGGATTGATAGTGTCCCATATCATATTAATCCAGAACTAATCTAAGGACTTTTACATTTATATATCTAAGTAATCTAATTACATAATGATAAAAAGCAATTTCCTTTGTCACATAGTTAATTTGTACAAAAACCACAATGTCTTTTACAAATAGTGATGCTATGGGTCATAATTGTCCAACATGCAATGACCTCGACTTGCATAGTTTAGCGATAATTTGTGGTCATCATAATTCATGAGTGGGTGAATTATGGACACGAAATTGGATTCAGTGACGGAAAAACCTAAACTTAGAGAGTCCCATAATATGAAGTGTACTCGTTGAGTACTTGGCAACGCGTATGAATAATTCATATTATTTATAATACTTCATCGAATTATTAATTCGAATCGTTTAATCGGTTAAACGAAAACACATGCTTTTGGGCATTTTTGGTCAATTGTGATTATTGTGTATTTGTATTTGATACATAATTTGATTAGATACACATAATTAATTGTCAAATGAGATTTTGACACATGTCATGAATATATGTATTTGTTTTTAATGTAAATAAAAATGTGTATATAATAATAATTATATTAATTAATTATTTAGATATTTAAATGTTAAATATTTGAATAGTTAAATAATATTCATATTACATAAATGTTATGCAATATGTTTAATTAATATTGATACATGTGGCATGTTTTAATTAAGCTTAATGCGTGCAAATTTGATTTGCTAACATAAAGCTTAATGTTATTTAATATGATTAAATTTGGTAAATGGATAAAAATGCCCCTCCAAAGTTGGCAACTTCTTTTTTTAAAGTAAAATTTTTTTTCATTTCCTTTGAATGAACACTATGGCCGAATTCATCATCATCAAAAGCTCTTAAATAGTTCTTTGATGATTCAAGGAAGAAAGTCAAGAGAAAACAAGAAAAAAACTTAGGAAAATTGGAGATTAAAAGGTAATTTTTAATCTTCTTGAGTTTGGAAATTTAGTTTCTTGTTCTTGTATTGCTAGAATAGTTCTAGGGTTTTCTTTACTTGTTAAAATTGGGGCTTTTGGTGTTGGAAGATGGATTTGGAAGTGTTGAGCATGTGTGAAGTAGAATTAGATAATATTATTGGAATATTTATTCAATTTGATCATTTGATGATATGTTGCCATTCTAGAGTGTTATGACCACTCTTGTAATGCCTATAATTTTTATTGGGTGGTTCATGTTTGGTGACTTTGATTGGTGTTTTGATTAGTTAGATTAATCTTGAAAAATTGGATTTAAAGCATGAAAAATTGATATATTTCAATTCTGGATCAGATCTGGAAATAATGTTCATATGTTTATGAACATTATGTCTTTTGAATGTATTGGATGTGTTTTGTGTGTTGGAACAATTGCCGAAAATTGTTTCGGAATTGAAATAAGCGAAACGGTGAAAAACTGTATTAGCGGGTGACTTTTGAGCCAACCGGGTGACAACTACCTAAACAGTGAATTTTTCACTGTTCAGGAAGCCCATGAACTTCCCTAATACTATTGGGGCTGACCTGGGCAGCCCCCATGTGTGTTAGGTAGTCGGTTCGGTCAAAAACATGTTTTATGCCATTTTGAGAAAAACGTTTTCGTAAAAGTTTCGAGATGTTTCTTAGTTGTTTATGTCATTATTTGATTTCGAATAAACATGTTTAGATGAAATATGAATGAATTATTCATATTGGATATTAAATAATGTTAGACAATTATGACCCATATCATCACTATTTGTACAGAACATGGTGTTGTTGTACAAATTAACTATGTGACAAAGGAAATTGCTCTTTTATCATTTGTAATTGGATTACCAAGATACATAAATGATAAAAGTCCATATGATTAGTTCCGGATTAATAAGATATGAGACAGTATTAATCCACTAAGGTTTAATCATTAAATATCCCTAGTCGTAGTATTATCAAGACTGGACATCGATAATGCGGAATAGACTAGTATTGCACTTATGCGCGTTGTGGGAGCATAACGGTTAGTTCTCATATATTTAAGTGTTGGATACTTATGCAAGTGTAATAGGAGGTTGTGTGTTTACCGATGGTACGGAAATAGCTTCGCTCTGGATAGACCCCTCAGAATCCATTGGTAGTATGACTATGTGTCTATGGGAGTCCGAATCAGGGTAGGTGTGTATTGGTCTTAACCTGAGACTTGCATCGCTAATACTTGCGACAATCAATATACTTTGGTTTTGGTCGTCCGGGGCTTTAACAAGTTCTGTGTACGCCTCTTCTGGGTATATTGAGATCGTAGTTTTGGGTGTGATGTCGAGAGGAGTATCACTCCAGTCATATGGAGATGATGATCACGCAGGATACGGAACTAGTACTCTTTAGTACTGCAGTCATCGAGATAATATGACTAGGTCATGATTATCCGATTATAGAGACTAGTTACCAGAGATCCGATATATATTGTACGGGGTAGACACAATTCCAGTGATAGGCCTAGCAGGTGACATTCGATACTGGATCGCTATATGCAATACTATGTATACTACGTCTGACACGGATTACATATTCCTTAAAAGAATATTTCTGGAGAATTGGGTAGGCACGATGCTTTGCTAGAAGCCAACCATGTCTTGTAAATCGGTAAGAACATGGTACCGGGTACGCACGTGTTGAGATAATCCGACGACCAGATTTACTGGCAATATTTCCAGGGATCTCATGGGTCGCTTCCCGAAGATTCACCGATGACGTATGACTCAAACATAATTAATCTGGGATTAATTAGAAGAGAGATAAAATTAATTTAGGATTAATTACGGCGAAATTTATCTGGGATAAAATTCAATTAATAGAGAGAGAACGATTAATTTGGAATTAATCGATAAAATAATATATTCGATATATTAAATGAAATTGGATTTCGACGCGAAATTAAAATTGGATTTTAATTCGGGCGAACGAATTAATTTAGAATTAATTCGCGAGCGACTTTAATAGTAATTTTGCTAGGCATAATTATTTAATTAAATTTGATTTAATTTAGTCGGAACGGAAAATTCGTTAATTCAGAATTAACGAACCCGAGCCCGGGATGTGTTTGCGGGCCCACTCCGATTTGGAATCATGTGGGGACCACATCAAGTCACATCATTAGTCACTTTTTGTGATGGAAGTCACATCAACGTTTTTGTGATCTGTGTCAAGTCACCTTTTGGTGATGGAGGTGGTTGAGAGCATTAATTGCAATTTTGCTCTCAACACACTTTGTTGATTTTTGGAAAATCATAACACACACACAAATTGAAAAAAAAAAAGAACTCTCCCTCTCCAACTCTCTCTTGGCCGAGAAACACAAGAAATAATTGGAAGATTTTTGTTGCAAAATTCTTCCATTGCTAGCACATAAAGAGATCATTCAAAGGTGATAGGGAAACCTTTCCCACGAGTTTGGAATTCAAGAATCAAGCTTGGAAGCTCAACATACATCAAAGAGAGGAGCATGGAGGAACTACACAAAGGTTGGATTTTTTTATTCTCTACATCCATTAGCCGATCAAAGTGAGTATTTTTCCGCAACTTACTTTGTTGTATTCACATGATTTTATGCTTAAATTGATCCTAGGTTGTTCTTAGAGAACCCAACAATGGTATCAGAGCCTAAATTAAACATGAAATATTTTAGGGTTCTTAATCTTGAATTTGGGTATTTTTGATTTGAGCATGATTTGATCAAATTGTTTGTTTGAGTATGCTTAGATAATGTTAACTTAGAGTTATACATTATCAATTTGATGAAAAATTAATTGAATTAATTTTCCCCAATTCATGTTGCTTGGCCGAATGCAATAGGAATCCTAAGCTCTTGGTGATTTTTGATTTTAAGCCATTGGATGTGTTTAAAATACATGGATAAATTGATTTGTGATTTAATTGGATTGAAATCAAAATGGATGAAAAAAATTACCATATTGCCGAGAGCTTAATAAGCATGTTGGGATTGATTTTGCTTCAATTTGTGTTGGACATAAGTTGATTAATTAAAGCATGATTAATTAGTGTAATTGGTGTGTTTGGAAATATTAATTTAACTAATTAATTATGGCTAATACACTTTAATTAAATAATTGTGATATTTGGAATATTGTGATTAAATTAATTAGGCTTAATTTGGAATTGGGCTAAAAATATTGTATTTGGGCTTAATGGGCTTTGTTGGGCCAAGTATGGTTTAGGATAATTGGTTGGATCCAATTGGGCCTAAAACCATTTCCATAAAGTCCAAATATAATAAATGGGCCTTTAAATAATTAATTGGGCCTAATGGGTCAAAATTAATTTTGTGGAAAAGGGTGATTCCTTATTGGGCTTTGGTTGCCAAAGTCCATGCCTTAAGAAATTAATTGAAAGGCCCATTGGACTTTAATTAAATTGACATTGGATGTTATTTGGGCTTTGAGACCCATTAAGATTAGATTTAGAATCTAAGTCGTAAAGGCGCATTAAAAGTGTAATTATTTAATTTGAAATTAAATAAAGAATTAGTATTGAATACAAAATAAATTGGATTTAAAATTGTAGTTCGATATAATTCAAGAATTCGTACTTTGAGTACTTATTCTTAAACGAGTTGGACTCGTGCAAATCAAATCGTTGTTTGAACATTGAATGGTCATTAATTAAAGATTAATTAATTGGATTAGATTGATTGATAACATGCTTTGTGTGAATACATGGATGTGATGTATGAATAATGTATATCAGATGAATATTAGATGGGTGAGGGCAATTTTGGAAATTGTTGTAATAAATTTAGAATTTATTAAATTGGACCTGTGTGTCCAGCCTATTGCCTCTTTTCTCATTGTATTTCTCTTCTCACCTATTCCCCTCAATGTAAATGAGGTTTCTTTAGAAGTGTTATGTAATTGGGTAGAAGTAAGAATAGTGCTAGCCGGGGAGAGGAAATAGAGTGATTTGTTTTAGGAACAATTTGTGAGATATCCATCCGCATATCATTATTAATTTATTTACCGCGCTTTATTATGCTTTTAGAATGCATGCTTAAGGGTGTATGATGAGACCTAATCAAAGTTAATTAATTGGTTGCCAATTATGCGAAAAACCCTCAACAAATATTAAGCGTTTTCCTTCCATTGAGTGATTCTCTCTCAAGATCCAAGATTGGCACTGGTTTGTTGGCCAAAGTAAAGACCTTTGTGTTAGACAATTATGACCCATAGCGTCACTATTTGTAAAAGACATTGTGCTTTTTGTACAAATTAATTATGTAGCAATGGAAATTGCATTTTATCATTTTGTAATTTGATTACTTAAATATATAAATGATAAAAGTCCCTATGATTAGTTCCAGATTGTAAGATATAAGACAGTATCATCCATAAAGGTTTAATCATTAAATATCTGTAGGACACAGAAATCGGTGATGTTGTTCCGGGCTCGCGGCCCGGTTGGGAGTACGGAGTAGTCCGCGGGGGAACTAAACTGGAGAAATAACATGGAGTCACCACCCGGTGTGAACCGGGAAAATGATTTAAGGCCGCACTCACCCCTCGCAAGGGAAGACCTCAAACCATTGGGTTCGGAATGGTCCATTACTTATGCCACTTGTAATGAAAGGATTTGTGCAATAATCTAACCAAGCCTAAGCAACATATATTTCCAAGGATAATCTACTTCTAAGTTCATGCATAAAAAATAAATTGGAATAACGACAAGCATATAATTTCATGAACACCTTATATTGATAAACACATAGACGCAAATAAACAATAATTGTACAAGCATGCATATTAAAGAGAGGCAATTAAGTGCATGATGTAAAGAGATAATTAAAGAGGCAATTATACACTAAAATAAACGTGCCATGATGTGATGCAAAAGAAGATAGACAATAAAGGTGAAAGAAAAGAGATGCAATATATGCCCACATCTATATAGGACTTCAAGTGTCCGATTGAACGTATCTTACGTTGAATCAAACGTGCTTTGTCCAGCGCGGCAAAACATCGTGGCAAAGGTAGCCCTTAGGCTTTTCATCTCTCGAAATGGAGGACCTTCAATCCAACTTGATTTGCCCATGAGCCTTGCAATATGATGTATGATTATGCAAGGAGATGACATACAAAAAGTAAATAACAGAATAATAAAAGGTGCGGCAAAGTATTGTCGTAAAAGTAGCCTTTTAGACTTTTCTTCCCTCAAATAGGAAACCTTTATACCAATATACTAAGCCTATGCGCATTACATCACAATGCATATAAAGTAAAAACAATAATATAGGACTTCGTATACTCGATTAAACATATCTCACATTCAATCAAACACAATTCGTCCGACGAGGTAAAATATTGTCGTAAATGTAGCCTTCTGGACTTTTCTTCCCTTAAATAGAGAACCTTTAGACCAACATACTAAGCCCATGCGTATTACATCACAATGCATAGAAAGTAAAGACAACAATATAGGACTTCGTATACTCGATTAAACATATCTCACATTCAATCAAACACACTTCGTCCGGCGCGGCAAAGTATTGTCGTAAAGGTAGCCTTTTGGACTTTTCTTCCCTCAAATAGAGAACCTTTAGACCAACATACTAAGCCCATGCGCATTACATCACAATGCATATAAAATAAAGACAACAATGTAGGACTTCGTATACTCGATTGAACATATCTCACATTTAATCAAACACACTTCGTCCGGCGCGGCAAAGTATTGTCGTAAAGGTAGCCTTTTAGACTTTTCTTCCCTCAAATAGAGAACCTTTAGACCAACATATTAAGCCCATGCGCACTATATCATCAATACACAAGCAAGTAACATGCGGAAAGTAAAAGACGGTATATAAAATGCTAATAATAAACAAACAAGATAAAATAAAGTGAAAGATGTGTCGTTTGCTCAAGTTGTACTTGTAGTTGTTTCCCAAGTACAGACCGCACTGCCATCCATTCGGATTCGGCTACGGAATTTACGTCTGGGTTTCCATTTGATATACCATAAGAGACGACACATTTTCCATTCATCCAATGGCCACAACACACATTAACCAACGACTCTCATGCGGAGGAAATTCAATAAATAATTAAAAGATGAATGAAAATAAATAAGAAAGGTGCCCTCAGGTCTAACCTTTTATGTCTACTCTTGGAAGTGCGTCACAAGGTCGTCGAAAAGGCTAACACTCCGTAACTCTTCCGGTTCGCTGGTTCACATTCTTTCCTCACTGTTTCGATGTTTGGGTTGCTGTTTTTTACTCCGTTTTAGTACTGTTTTGCTGCTATTTTTTAATCACTATTTTTGTTGTATTAAGAGACTATTTTTGCGGTTTCTAAGGGGATTATGGCTGCTGTTTTGTTCGGTAATTTAAGGGTTTCAAAGTGCAGTTTTTGTCCACTGTTTGAGGTGATTTTTTTTGATGATTATAGTGCAGTTTCAGGGGCTATTTTTTGATGCAATTTTTTGGATTAACGTGAGGCAGAATTTGGTATTTGTTGGCAGTTTTGGTCAATGGCGTGAGTGCTTTGTGAGGAATACGTGAGTGAAGGGGCATGTGGCTTATGTTTGAAGGGTGTGTCGTGAAGGCTTGTGAGGGAGGCAGGTGGCTTACGTTTGAGTGTGGTGTGGATAAAGGCTATGAAGGCTGGTGAATGGTGTGATGACTTTGTGAGATAGGCTTGCTGAAGTAGGCTTTTGGCGTGAGTTTACGTGAGCAGTGCGGGCTGATGCGTGGCTTTGAGGGTACTGGTGATGGGCGCATGTATCTTTGCTGGGTGAGTGCTTGCCGAATGGCGTGAGGGGCGTGATATGGTTGTGCTGTTTTGAGGGCAATAACGTGCTGAGTGGAGGCTGGTCCGTGTTGAGTGGGGTGTGGAGTTGTTGTGAGGCAGTGTAGGCTGGTGAAGGCAATGGCGTGAAGGCTTGTGAGGCAGATTTGTGAGGGTTTTCTATGTGAATTGAGTGTCGTGAGAGTCTAGAGCCTTAGGGTTGCATTTTGTGTTATTTTTATAGTTGTCAATTAGGGTTATGCACGGGTTTTGAAAAGGAAACAATCAATTAAATTAGGGATGGATTTAATTAGTCAAAAAGGAAAGGATAATTGTATTTTGGTGGGGGAATATATTAAATTGGTAGGTGATTTATTTAAATTAGGAAGAGATTTGCTTAAATTAGAAATTTAATTTAATTTCAATTTAATTGGTTTTAATTTAATTTAATTTAATTTGTGTTTTAATATGTTTTAATTATTTCTTGGATTGGGCTCGGGTGAGATGGGCTTGTGTGTGTCTTAGTGATGTGTGGGCTTGGTGTGTGGTCTGTGGGGGTTGGGCCAAGGGTGTGTTTTAAAACGGAAGTCCAACAAGTAAAACTGAAGCATAAACAAATGAATTAATTCCAACAATGTGTCAATTCTTGACTCTTCCCTTCCGACGTCCGTTTCCCGCGACTTCCGCAACTTAAGAGGTAGTGTCTCCATATAAGACTCATCATCGGGAATTACATGCAAAATATAGTGCCTACAATATCCCTAGTCGTAGTATTATCGAGACTGGACATCAGTAATGCGGAATAGACTAGTATTGCACTTGTGCGTGTTATGGAAGCCTAACAGTATAGTTCTCATATATTTAAGTATTGGATACTTATGCAAGTGTGATAGGAGGTTGTGTTCACCGATGGTACGGAAACAGCTTCTCTCTGGATAGACCCCGCGGAATCCCATTGGTAGTATTACTATGTGTCAATGGGAGTCTGCATCAGGGTAGGTGTATTTGATCTTAACCTGAGACTTGCATCGCTAGTACTTGCGACAATCAATACGCTTTGGTTTTGGTCGTCCGAGACTTTAACAGGTTCTGTGTACGCCTCTTCTGGGTTTATTGAGAATCGTAGTGTGGGTGTGATGTCAAGAAGGAAGTATCACTTCAGTCATATGGAGATAATGATCACGCAGGGATACAGAATTGGTACTCTAAATGGTTGCAACCATCGGGATAATATGACAAGGTCATGATTATCCTATTAAAGAGACTAGTTGCTTGTAATCCGATATATGCTTCGTACGGGGCATACACTATTCCAGCCCCAGGCCTTGCATGTGACATCCGATACTGGATCTCAATACGCATTACTATGTATACTACGCCTGATATAGATATATTCCATTAAGAATATTTCTGGAGAATTGGGTAGGCATGGTGCTTTGCTAGAAGCCAACCATGTCTCGTAAAACGGTAAAAACATAGTACGAGGTACGTACGTGTTCGGATAGTCCGATGATCGGATTTACTGCCAATATATCCAGGGATCTCTTGGGTCGCTTCCCGAAGATTCACCGATGACGTATGATTCGAGCATGATTAATCTGGGATTAATTACTGAGAGATTTTATCTAGGATAAAATACTATTTGAAGAGAGAGAACGATTAATTTGGAATTAATCGATAAAATAATATATTCGATATATTAAACAAAATTAGATTTCGAAGCGGAATTAAAATTAGATTTTAATTCGGGCAAACGAATTAATTTAGAATTAATTCGCTAACGACGTGAATAGTAATTTTGCTTGGCATTATTATTTAATTTAATTTGATTTAATTACGTCGCAACGAAAAATTCGTTAATTCGGAATTAGCGAACCCGAGCCCGGGATGTGTCGCGGGCCCACTCGGATTTTGAATCAAGTGGGGCCCACATGTCACATCACTAGTCACATCAACTTGTCACTTTAAAGTGATGAGTTTTGGTGAAGTTGGTGATAACTTGTATGACTCACCAAGTTGTGTAAGAGATGTGATTGACTTATACCAAATATTTGGTATATCTAATTTTTATTTTTTAAATACAAAACAAGTCAACTCACTTCACTTGCTACTCTCTCATTCACGCCACTTCAAGGAAGAAAAACACACTCTCCCATTTCTCTCTTCTTTGGCCGAAACTAAGGGAAGAAGAGAAGAAAATTTGTTTCAAATTTTCAAGAGAGCTAACACTCAAAAGGATCATTCAAAGGTGATAGGGAAACCATCCGAAAAGCTTGAATCAAGATCAAAGGCTTGGAACTTGTAGATCAACATTCAAAGACCACCTTTGCCGAATTCTTGGAGGAAATGTTTTTCTATTTAACGCATCTAAAACCGTTCAAAGTGAGTATGATTCTGCCATATCTCTTTTGTATTCATATGTTTTATGCTTAAATATGATCTTAGGAATGCCTTAGAAACCAACAATGGTATCAGAGCCTAATTTGAGCATAAAAAGATTAGGGTAAAATTTGGGTAAATTGGATTTGAGCATGATTTAACCAAATTGTTTGTTTAAGCATGCTTGTATATGGATAACTTGGAGTTATATATGACCAATTTTATGAAAAATTAATTGGATCAATTTTTGCCCAAAATGTTGGCTTGGCCGAATGTAATATGCCCTAAATAGTCATGGTATTTTTTGTTCTTTTGATCATTGGATGAGTTTGAAGACTTGGGAAATGTTGATTTGAGACTCAATTAGATTGAAATCGGAATCAGACAATAAACCCTACTAATGCCGTGAGCTATATAGCATGAAATGAGATGATTTTTTGTTTCAATAATGTTGGACATGTGTTGAACAAATTAAAGCATGATTAATTGATTAAATTATATTTTGGAAATGTTAATTTAGATCATTAATTATGTAATACACTTTAATTAATTAAATTATGAAATTTGGAATTTTAAAATTTAATTAGTTGGGCTTAATTTAGAATTGGGCTTAAAATGTTGTATTTGGGCCTAATGGGCTTGGTTGGGCCAAGAGGTTTGGGTCAATTGGATTGGATCCAAATTGGGCCTAAACCACTCCATAAGTCCAAATATAACTAATGGACCTTTTAATATTTAATTGGGCCTAATGGGCCTAAATTGGTTTCTTGGCAAATAGGTGATTCCTTAATTGGGCTTTGGTATTTGGGTTTGACCCATATTGACCAATTCCATGCCTTAAGAAATTAATTGAAAGCCAATTGGACTTTAATTAAACTACATTGGATGTTAATTGGGCTTTGAGACCCATTTAGATTAGATTTGGAATCTAAGTCGTAAAGGCACATTAAAAAGTGTAGTTATTTAATTTAGAATTAAATATGGAATTAGTATTGAATACGAATTAATTAGATTTAAATTGTAGTTCGATATAATTCAAGAATTCGTACTTTGAGTACTTATTCTCAAACGAGTTGGACTCGCGCAAAATCAAATCGTTGTTTGAACATTGGATGATCACTTAATTCAAAGATTAATTAATTGGATGATATGATTGAATAACATGCTTTGTGTGAATACATGGATGTGTTGAATGAATAATGTATATCGGATAAAAATTAGAAGGGAAAGGGCAATTTTGGAAATTGTTGTAAATTTAGAATTTATTAAATTGGACTTGCGTGTCCAGCCTTATCTCTCTTGATTCTTTGTAATTCTCTTCTCACCTAATTCCCCTCAATGTTAATGAGGTTTCTTTAATTGTATTATGTAATTGGGTAGAAGTAAGAATAGTGCTAGCCGGGGAGAGGAAATGGAGTGATTTGTTCTAGGAACAATCTGTGAGATATCCATCCGCATATCATTATTAATTTATTTCTGCGCCTTATTATGCTTTTAGAATGCATGCTTAAGGGTGTATGATGAGACCTAACAAAGATAATAAATTGGTTGCCAATTTACGCGAAAAAACCCTCAATAAATATTAAGTGTTTTCCTTCCATTGAGTGATTCTTACTCAAGATCCAAGATTGGCACTGGTTTGTTGGCCAAAGTCAAGACCTTTGTCTATCGGGGATGTGTTTGAATCATGAAGGCTTTGTTCCATATCGCATGTCTTGTCCAAGTTGTGATTTGTTGGCCAAAGTCAAGATCATTTCTTGTCCATCGACATCGATTACGAAGCTTTCCAAAGTCAATGGGTCCCACTTAACTGGAATCAATAAGCTTGTTGTGCCAAAGCCAATGCTTAGTTGATTCAGAGGAAAATGTTAGGAAAATATATTGGATATATTGGCATATATATTGTATATATGTTTCGGACTTGGAGGTCCACCTACCGGATCTAGGAATTGGATGAGATCCAATTGATCTTAGAGATCTACCTAGTTAAATATCATACAGCTTGTTGGCCAAATTCAAGATTGTGTGTTATTTAACGGGATCCTAGCCCACTAGGAAACTAGGTTTCCCGAGTACTCAACAGAGGGTTAGAGGCTCGCCAAAAAATAGTGGGAGGTGTAGGCATTGTATTTTTACACATTAGCCCAATGATGAGTCTCGTATGGAGGCGACTACTTCTTTAGTCATGAAAGTCACGGGAAACGGACGTTGGAAGGGTAAAGTTGGAAAATAGAATTTTCGATGGATTAATCTCGTTGTTTTCGCTTCGGTTGCTTGTTATACCTCCGTTTCTAAGCTCACCTTAGGCCCAAAACTCCCATAGACCACATACCTAACCCATGATTCACGCCCAAAGCCCCTTTATTTAGGCATATGCATATTTATCACATGTTTAAATCTTGTAAATCCTTACCTAAATAAAATAAATCAAATCAAATCCTTACCAAATCAAATCCAATCCCAAATCCTAATTAGGAGATGCATTCCTTATTAGAAGTCAATTAGGAGATTCCTTCCTAATCTAATTAGGAAAGTCTTCTCTCTTTGCCTATAAAAAGAGGCCTTCACCTAGCCCATACATCTCTCTCACACGCCTAAATCACTCTCTTAAGCCTCCATTACACGCCCAAGCATCCCCCTGAAGCCTCCATTGCCGCACCTTCAAGATCCAATAGCCTCCATTGCCGCACCTTCCCTCCATCATCAACACCCTTCACGCCCAAGCCCTAAACTTAACCCTCCATTGCCGAGTTCCAGCCCCCATTCACAGCCCTAAAACACCCTCAAATAAACCTTATTCACAGCCCTAAAGTCGCACTAAACACCCTCCAAACACAGCCCCATTCGCAGCCCCAAAACAGTCCCGAAACACCCCTCACTGCACCTTAAACTGCACAGTTTCGTTCCCTGTTCTGGTCAGTTTTTGTTGCGTCGTTAACCCATAAAACAGTCCTAAAATCACCTAAACACCATCCCAAAAACCTCCATAAAGTTTCCCTAAAAAATCCCCACAAACGCACCTCCCTAAGCCTTCAAAATCACCCAAAACAGTCCGCTAAACCATCAAGACAGTGACCTGAAACGTAGCAGCGAAGCAGCAGCGAAACGGACTTGGAACAGCAGCCCGAACAGAAAAACAGCGAGGAAAGACGTTGAGTTGGTGAACTAAAAGAGTAGCGGATCATTCACCCTTCCAACGGACGTGTAACGCCCTTTCTTAGACGACAAAAGAGGTTAGACCTGAGGGCACCTTTTTACTTATCTTCTTTATTGCTGTTTTATTTATATTGATATATAATTGCATGAGAGTCGTTTGAAGCATGATGTGATTGTTGGATGAGCGGGATATGTGTTCTCTTTTGTGGTATATCGGATGGAAACCCGGACGTAAATTCCATAGCCGATTCCGAATGGACGGTAGTATGGTCTGCACTCGGGATACAATGCCACGTACCACTTAAGATGCACGCATCTCGTCTCATCCTAATTTGTATTTGAGCATGTTATAGTTTATAGGTTGTTTATTTATTATTAAAGCATGGTTTTAATTTAGTTTGTTATTTATTTGTTAAAGCATGTTTAGGTTGTTCATTATGCATGTTCTTAGTTTATGATGTGTTTGGGTAATGATTTATACATATTGATTTAATGGTTCAATATGCTTGTTGTGTTACATTGCGTGGAGTTATTTGGATGAAAGCATGTTAGATCTAAGTACCCTTGAGCATGAATATTGAATAGATTCGGTTAGTTTATTGCACAAATTATATCATCACAAGTGACATAAGTAAGGGACCATTTCGAACCCAACGGTTTGAGGTCTTCCCTTGCGAGGGGTGAGTGCGGCCTTAAATCTTTGTCCCGGTTCACACCGGGTGGCGACTCCATGTTATTTCGTACTCCCAACTAGGCCGCGAGCCTAGAAAAGCGTCTCCCAGGTTCTGTTGTCTACAGTCTGGTGACTCCACTGGGGATTAGAGAATCGGCCTCGAAATCATGTCTTGTGATGTGTATAATTTGTGCATTAGTTGAACATTTCTATAGTGGGTTGAGGGGGTTAATCAAAGGCTTTGTTGAAGCTATGTGATGGTTGGGTGTCTTCCTTCACTCACTACCCTTCGGGGAAAAGCTGTGAAGGCACCTAGATAAATCATCACTTGTAGCTCGTTGTGACAGACTAGTTTGGAGGACTCGTTGTTTATTCCTGACACCAAGCGATAAGAGCCTAAGGGGCTTGGGTACTTAAGAGAGCCTCGCTCCACCCTCCCTCTGGGGAATCTACAACGGGAAATCCATTCGACAGTTAGTCACACACCGTAACTCATTGGCACGTACCGTAAGGTATAAAAAAGGTGCACTCACTTGGTCGCTTGAACCCTTGAGTGGGGAGTCCTAGTTGTGGGTAATCCTTCGTCAAACGAGAGCCTTTGTCCACACTCCCGTAAACCCACATGTGAACCATAGTTGTATGACCTATTGAGGCCACCCTTTATGCTTTTGATAACCCCATGCATATTATGTCTCATACATCTCATGCATCTCATGCATACATGCATCATGTTAACCCTCGTGTCTTAAAAGCCATCATAGATATCCGTTGGGTTAGAAAAAAAAAAGACTTGTCAAAGAGGAGTTTAGCAAACATGGATATCGTGGAAAAGGAAACCAAGGAACATAAAACTTTACTGAATGATAGAAAGACCATGGGGGGCCTTCAAAAAAAAAAGAAAAAAAAAAAAAAAGAAGAAAAAAAGAAAAAAAGGAAAAAAAAGAAAAAAAGAAAAAAAAATATGTTTGTTTTTAGTCCTTGATAGTTAGACATAAGTCCGATGATGAAATTGATTGCTTTAAGGTGAAACCTTAGAAACGATAAACTCTTGATGTACTTTTATCTGATACTTTGAGTGATTGATCTATGATAGACTCGTAAGCACTTCACTATAGGTTCTTAGCGGTGAAAACCTGAGTAGTTAGCAAAATGACTAGTTGAAGAAATTGTAGGTCGGTGAATGACCGTTTGCCTAAATGTCTATCCTAATTTGCTTGTGCTATGATGTGTGGTATGGTTGAAAATGAAAGAAAAGTCTCTAAAGAAAAGAATTGAACCACCTATAACCGATAAGCGTGAAGCTACCCATGGGCGAGTATTAGGACCACCATGAGGAGAAATGCTACCTTAAAGGGTAGGTGTGTTGAAAAAAAAAGAGAAAAGAAGAGAAAAAAGAAGTTCAAAATGAAAAGAAAAAAAAGAAAGAGATAAAAGAGAAAGAAAACCAAACCACATAGAGCACATAAAAGCAACTGCAGGCATAATTGAGACATCTAGGTTAGTTTGACCCATCGATCCCGATTTTTGAAACGAATCATCGAGTTAGCTTACCTAAGGATTAAGCTGTGAAAGAACATTTGCACACACACACTTTGAGTCTGGCATAGATCATTTGTTCAAAGACTTGGATTTGAGTTGCATCGAATGTTTTGAAGGTTCTCTGGTTTCATTACTAAGCATTCTTTGAGGACAATGATATGTGTAACTATTGGGACTATTTCATAGCATGTGATATAGCATGATGAAATGGAAGGCCCCACCATATGGTGCACCTTGACCTAGTGTAAGCAGCGGAAAGCAGAAAGCTAAATCAAAGACTGGGGGCGACGAGTTCCACACCATCGCGAATCAGGGACATAACAAGATATTGGGTCATGAGACTAGAGAGAAGGCCGAGCAATCACCTGGAGAACTGGCGGAAAACCTAACCCAGCGGGATAGGAAAATCATTCATGCATGCATGCATACACGTAACATATTTTGCATTCTTTTTGTGTTTGTTTTGTTTTTCACAGGTTTCAAAGAAGAAAAGAGAAAGCGGAAAAGACAAGCCAACCAGAATCAGCAGCAACATAAGTAGTAGTTTTGGGGATGAGTCCCAGGGCTGAGGCCCATATCAGTATCAGTATGGGGGCGAGGCCCACATTATTTCAGTTTGGGGTCGAGGCCCATATCAGTATTCGTTTGAGGATAAGTCCCGGGGTTGAGGCCTACATCAGTATCATCTTGGGGCGAGGCCCACATCAGTTTGGGGCGAGGCCCACGTCAGTATCAATTTTGGGGCAAGGCCCACATCAGTTTCAGTCTGGGGACGAGGCCTACATCAATATCAGTTTGGGGCGAGGCCCACATCAGTATCAACTCAGGGTCGAGGCCCACACTATCAGCAACATCGGGAATAAATCCCAGGGTCGAGGCCCACATTATCATCAGTTTCAAGAATGAATCCTGGGCCGAGACCCACATCGTCAGAGTTTCGGGAATGAATCCTAAGGGAATGAATCCCAGGGCCGAGGCCCACGTCGTCAGAATTTGGAGTGAATCCAGGGAATGAATCCCAGGGCCGAGGCCCACGTCTTCAGAATTTGGAATGAATTTCAGGGCCGAGGCCCACGTCTTCAGAATTTGGATGAATCCCAAGGCTGGGCCCATGTCGTCAGAATTTGGAATGAATCCCAAGGCCGAGGCCCACATCAGCATCAGTATCAGTCTTACCGGGTATGGCACTCTGGGGGCGAGGCCCACATCTTTATCAATATCAGCATTGCCAGATATGGCATTCTGGGGGCGAGGCCCACATTACATCAGATCAGTTCTGCCAGATATAGCACTCTGGGGGCGAGGCCCACATTACATCAGATCAGTTTAGTCCGGGAATGGACACGTCGAGAATGGCATGCCGGGAATGGCACTCTCCGAGAATGGATCAGAGTTCGAGATAAACAAGCCAGGAATGGTAATCCGAGAATGGATCAGAGTTCGAGAATGAACAAGCCGGGAATGGTAATCCGAGAATGGATCAGAGTTCGAAATGAACAAAGCCGAGAATGACACTCCGAGAATGGATCACAGTTAGAGAATAAACAAGCCGAGAATGGCACTCCGAGAAAGTAGCACACAGTTCGAGAATGAACAAGCCGAGAATGGCACTCTGAGAATGGAGCACAGTTCGAGAATGAACAAGCCGAGAATGGCACTCCGAGAATAGAGCACAGCTCAAGGATGAGCACGTCGAGAATGGCACGTCGGAATGGCACTCCGAGAATGGAGATATAGTCCGGGAATGGACAGCTCAAGAATGAGCACGCCGAGAATGGCACGCCGGGAATGGCACTCCGAGAATGGAGATATAGTCCGAGAATGGACACGCCGAGAATGACACGCCGGGTATGGAACTCTGGGGGCGAGGCCCACATCATTATCAGCATCAGTTTTTTTCTGGGTATGGCACTTCGGGTATGGAGACATCAGTATCAGATCAGCCAGGTACGGCACTCCGGGTATGGAGACATCAGAATCAGATCAGCCAGGTACGGCACTCTGGGTATGGAGATATCAGTTTTGCCAGGTACGGCACTCCGGGTATGGAGATATCACAAACTGCGACACCCTAGGTACGGGGTTAGCATTCAGACATTTGTGGCTCTCTAGGTATGGAGACGTCACCGCGACACCCTAGGTACGGGGTTAGCATTCACACATTTGTGGCTCTCTAGGTACGGAGACGTCACCCCGACACCCTAGGTACGGGGTTAGCACTCAGACATTTGTGGCTCTCTAGGTACGGAGACGTCACCGCGACACTCTAGGTACGGGGTTAGCACTCAGACATTTGTGGCTCTCTAGGTACGGAGACGTCACCAGCGCGACACCCTAGGTACGGGGTTAGCATTCAGACATTTGTGGCACTCTAGGTACGGAGGCGTCACTGCGACACCCTAGGTACGGGGTAGCATTCAGACATTTGTGGCTCTCTAGGTACGGAGACGTCACTGCGACACCCTAGGTACGGGGTTAGCATTCAGACCACAGCGATGCCCTAGGTACGGGGTTAGCATGCCAGGTACGGCATGTGGACTATTCAGACATTTGTGGCTCTCTAGGTACGGAGACGTCACTGCAACAACCTAGGTACGGGGTTAGCATTCAGACCACAGCGACGCCCTAGGTACGGGGTTAGCACGCCAGGTACGGCATGTGGACTATTCAGACTTTTGTGGCACTCTAGGTACGGAGGCGTCACTGCGACACCCTAGGTACGGGGTTAGCACTCAGACATTTGTGGCTCTCTAGGTACGGAGACGTCACTGCGACACCCTAGGTACGGGGTAGCATTCAGACCACAGCGACGGCCTAGGTACGGGGTTAGCACGCCAGGTACGGCATGTGGACTACTCAGACATTTGTGGCTCTCTAGGTCGGAGACGTCACTGCGACACCCTAGGTACGGGGTTAGCATTCAGACCACAGCGACGCCCTAGGTACGGGGTTAGCACGCCAGGTACGGCATGTGGACTATTCAGACATTTGTGGCTCTCTAGGTTCGGAGACGTCACCGCGACACCCTAGGTACGGGGTTAGCATTCAGACCACAGCGACGCCCTAGGTACGGGGTTAGCACGCCAGGTACGGCATGTGGACTATTCAGACATTTGTGGCACTCTAGGTACGGAGGCGTCACTGCGACACCCTAGGTATGGGGTTAGCACTCAGACAACCAACATCATCACTGCGGCACTCTAGGTATGGAGACGCAACCGCGACGCCCTAGGTACGTGGTTTAGCATTATCAACTCAGCATAGCAGGCAGACCAGGTGACAGCTGGCAAGCCAGGTAAGTAAAAATGCATTGCACGTACTTTGATAGGATTGTCATTGTCACACACTGCACAAGTCCCATCAAAGTGGGGGCGACTGTAGGCATTGTATTTTTACACATTAGCCCAATGATGAGTCTCGTATGGAGGCAACTACTTCTTTAGTCATGAAAGTCGCGGGAAACGGACGTTGGAAGGGTAAAGTTGGAAAATAGAATTTTCGATGGATTTAATCTCGTTGTTTTCGCTTCGGTTGCTTGTTATACCTCCGTTTCTAAGCTCACCTTAGGCCCAAAACTCCCATAGACCACATACCTAACCCATGATTCACGCCCAAAGCCCCTTATTTAGGCATATGCATATTTATCACATGTTTAAATCTTGTAAATCCTTACCTAAAAAAATAAATCAATCAAATCCTTACCAAATCAAATCCAATCCCAAATCCTAATTAGGAGATGCATTCCTTATTAGAAATCAATTAGGAGATTCCTTCCAAATCTAATTAGGAAAGTCTTCTCTCTTTGCCTATAAAAAGAGGCCTTCACCAGCCCATACATCTCTCTCACACGCCTAAAGCACTCTCTTAAGCCTCCATTACACACCCAAGCATCCCCCTGAAGCCTCCATTGCCGCACCTTCAAGATCCAATAGCCTCCATTGCCGCACCTTCCCTCCATCATCAACACCCTTCACGCCCAAGCCCTAAACTTAACCCTCCATTGCCGAGTTCCAGCCCCCATTCACAGCCCTAAAACACCCTCAAATAAACCTTATTCACAGCCCTAAAGTCGCACTAAACACCCTCCAAACACAGCCCCATTCGCAGCCCCAAAACAGTCCCGAAAACCCCTCACTGCACCTTAAACTGTACAGTTTCGTTCCCTGTTCTGGTCAGTTTTGTTGCGTCTTTAACCCATAAAACAGTCCTAAAATCACCTAAACACCATCCCAAAAACCTCCATAAAGTTTCCCTAAAAAATCCCCACAAACGCACCTCCCTAAGCCTTCAAAATCACCCAAAACAGTCCGCTAAACCATCAAGACAGTGACCTGAAACGTAGCAGCGAAGCAGCAGCGAAATGGACTTGGAACAGCAGCCCGAACAGCAAAACAGCGAGGAAAGATGTTGAGTTGGTGAACTAAAAGAGTAGCGGATCATTCACCCTTCCAACGGACGTGTAACGCCCTTTCTTAGACGACAAAAGAGGTTAGACCTGAGGGCACCTTTTACTTATCTTATTTATTGTTGTTTTTTTATTATTGATATATAATTGCATGAGAGTCGTTTGAAGCATGATGTGATTGTTGGATGAGCGGGATATGTGTTCTCTTTTGTGGTATATCGGATGGAAACCCGGACGTAAATTCCATAGCCGATTCCGAATGGACGGTAGTATGGTCTGCACTCGGGATACAATGCCACGTACCACTTAAGATGCACGCATCTCGTCTCATCCTAATTTGTATTTGAGCATGTTATAGTTTATAGGTTGTTTATTTATTATTTAAAGCATGGTTTAATTTAGTTTGTTATTTATTTGTTAAAGCATGTTTAGGTTGTTCATTATGCATGTTCTTAGTTTATGATGTGTTTGGGTAATGATTTATACATATTGATTTAATGGTTCAATATGCTTGTTGTGTTACATTGCGTGGAGTTATTTGGATGAAAGCATGTTAGATCTAAGTACCCTTGAGCATGAATATTGAATAGATTCGGTTAGTTTATTGCACAAATATATCATCACAAGTGACATAAGTAAGGGACCATTTCGAACCCAACGGTTTGAGGTCTTCCCTTGCGAGGGGTGAGTGCGGCCTAAATCTTTGTCCCGGTTCACACCGGGTGGCGACTCCATGTTATTCGTACTCCCAACTAGGCCGCGAGCCTAGAAAAGCGTCGCCCAGGTTCTGTTGTCTACAGGAGGCTATTATTGAATTTGCATTTCGTTCAAATACCTAGTTTTACTCGCTTTCAAATTATTTCGTCAGTTATTTTATTAGTTGGACTAATATATTATTCTTTTCTTGTAACAGTTAGACTGTACCCAAACATCGTTAATCGAATAGTTGGACTATTGCGGTTAAAATGACAGGAAAGTTAAGTATTAGGTATATTGTCATGGATGACAACGTCTTTAATGGCAGAAACTTTCAGGACTGGGATATGAATCTCAGAATTATTCTGGGATCCGAGAAGTTATTCTACACTATAGAGCGACCTCTTCGGCCTAAGCCCCGACCTGATCAGTTGCTTGAGCTAGAGCTTTGGAAGACTCATAGCGATGACAATGCGACTGCTCAATCGGTAATGCTTGTCGCTATGACTCCGCAATTCCGTCGTCAAAATAAGGGATTGGATCCCTATGAGATGATGGCGAAGTTGCATGATCTTCACCGATCTAACCTTAGATCGCAAAGATATGAGTTGCAGAAGAAGCTTTTCCGCACTCGAATGTCAGAGGGTACGTCTGTTGAGCACCATGTGTCACAGATGATTGCTAACATTGAGCAGCTCGGACAGATGGGTATAGTCTTCGAGGCTGAGACTTCAGTAGATTTGATCCTACAATCTCTCCCCGACACTTGGAGTGGGTTCATAATGAACTACAACATGTTGATTCAAGACCAAACTCTTGGAGAGTTGATGTCCACTCTGCGTGAGGCAGAAAATGAGCTCCTTAAGAGTAAGAAGCGCGAGGCGCACTTTGCTTCAACATCTCAGACTCCGAGGGCTTGGCCCAAGGCGATTGGAGGTGTTAAGAAGAAGAAGCATAAGAAGAAGGGCAAGGCCAAATCGTCAAAGGGTTTTGGGAAACCGAAGGACAAATCCCAAGATGTTTGTCTCCAGTGCGGGAAGCGGGGTCACTGGAAACGTGACTGCCGCGAGTACAAGGCACATATGAAGGAAATCAAAACGGGCAAGGCACCGGCTTCATGTATGTTTGTTATAGAAATAAACATGTCTACTACTAGTTTTAAAAATTGGATTTTTGATTCCAGTTGTGGAACTCATATATGTACTGATGTGCAGGATCTGCAGATTAGCAGGAGACTGGCCTCAGGAGAGATTGACCTCCGCGTTGGAAATGGGACACAGGTCGCCATTTTGGCCGTTGGCACTTTTGTTTTGGAACTGCCCTCGGGGCATGTACTTAAACTTACAGACTGTTATTATGTACCTAGTTTGACTAGGAATATTATTTCTATATCTATGTTAGCCCAATGTGGGTATACTTTTGTATTTAGAAACACTGGGTATTTTATGTATAAAAATGATATGGAAATTTGCACTGCTAGTGTAAATAATGGTCTATATATTTTGAATATGAATCAATCTCAAACATATAATGTAACAAACAAAAGGCTTAAAGTAAGTAACAAAGATGAAACTTACATATGGCATTGTCGTCTGGGACACATAAACAAGACACGTATATCCACACTTTCGAAGAGTGGGTACTTGGACGGATTTGATCCAAATTTATATGACGTCTGTGAATCTTGTTTATTAGGCAAGATGTCTAAATCACCTTTTAGCGGTAAAGGTGCACGTGCCACCGAACTGTTAGCCCTTGTTCATAGTGACGTTTGTGGGCCCATGTCTAGCCAGGCTAGAGGTGGATATGAATACTTCGTAACCTTTACGGATAATGCATCGCGTTATGATTATGTGTAACTTATAAGACAGAAGTCGGAAACTTTTGAGAAATTCAAAGAATTTCGACACGAAGTAGAAAAACAGACCGACAAAAGTATTAAGACATTACGGTCGGACCATGGTGGCGAATACTTGAGCAATGAGTTTCTTGATTACTTGAAAGAATATGGTATTATTTCACAGTGGACTCCTCCAGGAACACCGCAATTAAACGGTGTGTCCGAACGGAGAAACCGAACTTTGTTAGACATGGTAAGGTCTATGATGAGTCGTACAGAGCTACATATTTCCTTCTGGGGATATGCATTGAACATTGGAATACTTATTTTGAATAAGGTTCCGTCAAAGTCTGTTCAACAGACTCCGTATGAAATATAGACAGGAAAGAGACCGGGTTTCTTATTCCTGAAGATTTGGGGTTGCTGGGCATACGTCAAACGTTTGGAAGGTACCAAACTAGAACCCAAATCGGATAAATGCCTATTTGTAGGATATCCTAGGGAAACCAAAGGATATTACTTCTATCACCCACAAGAGAACAAAGTATTTGTTGCTCTACATGCGGTTTTCCTTGAGAATGAATTCCTAAATGCAGTGATAAGTGGGAAGAAAGTAGAACTCGATGAAAATCGGAGTGATACTTTTCCTGGCACAGAATCCTTAACGGAATATAAACAGTCCATCAGGGATGAGACTGTACCACAATCTTCGAATACACAAGGACCGTGTAGGTCGGAGAGAGTCAGAAAATAACCTGAGAGGTGTGGGTTTCTGATCTCACCTCATGTGGATATTAATCTTATTGAGGAAGACGAGCCGACTACGTATGGGGAAGCGATACAAGGTATCGACCCCGGTTTATGGCAAGATGCCATGAATTCCGAAATGGATTCCATGTACACCAACCAAGTTTGGACACTGGTTGATGCACCAGAAGGCGTAAAGCCTATTGGTTGCAAATGGGTCTTCAAGAGGAAGATTGACATGGATGGCAACGTTCAAACGTACAAAGTTAGGCTTGTAGCGAAAGGGTATCGTCAACGACATGGTGTCGATTACGATGAATCTTTTTCACCAGTTGCCATGATTAAATCCATTAGGATAATGCTTGCTAGTGCTGCATATTTCGATTACGAGATATGGCAGATGGACGTCAAAATCGCTTTCCTTAACGGAAACCTTTTGGAGGATGTTTATATGCAACAACCTGATGGTTTTGTCATACCAAGACTTGCAAACAAGGTTTGTAAGTTAAATCGATCCATTTATGGATTGAAGCAAGCATCGCGTTCTTGGAACCAACGTTTTGATGAGATCATAAAAGAATATGATTTCGTTCAAAACGAGGATAATCCTTATGTATATAAGAAGGTTAGTGGGAGCGCACTGACATTCATTTTCCTTTACGTTGATGATGTATTGCTTATTGGTAATGACATTCCAATGTTAATATCGGTGAAAGCTTGGCTTTCATTAAAATTATCCATGAAGGATCTAGAAGAAGCAGCCTTTATTCTAGGAATAAAGATCTACCGGGATAGATCTAGAAAGCTGCTTGGACTCTCCCAGAGTACGTACATTGACAAAGTGTTGAAGAGATTCAACATGGATCAGTCCAAGAGGGGACTGTTGCCAGTGTAACATGGCGTCACTCTATCTAAGGACATGTGTCCTAAAACTCAAGATGATAGAGACAACATGAGTCGGATACAATTCGCCTCGGCAGTCGGATCGATCATGTATGCCATGATATGTACGCGACCTGATGTCTCGTATGCTTTGAGCATGTGTAGTCGCTATCAAGCCGATCCAAGTGATGGTCACTGGATGTCGATTAAGAATATCCTTAAGTATCTTAGACGAACTAAGGATGTTTTCTTAATCTATGGAGATGGAGAACTTGAGGTAACTGGGTATACCGATGAAAGTTTCCAAACCGATAAAGACGACTACAAGTCGCAATCCGGGTACATATTTTGTTTGAATAACGGAGCAGTAAGCTGGAAATCTTCCAAGAAAGAGACTGTTGCCGATTCAACAACAGAAGCGGAGTATATTACTGCTGCTAAAGCAGCAAAAGAGGCAGTTTGGATCCGTAAATTCCTAATTGGATTAGGAGTAGTTCTGTTAGCAGCTGAGCCCGTTCCATTGTATTGTGACAATAACGGGGCTATAGCACAGGCTAAGGAACCGCGATCTCATCAACGATCCAAGCATGTTCTTCGACGTTTCCATATGATTCGTGAGATTATACATCGTGGCGATGTGAAGATCGAGAAGGTCGCATCAGAGGACAACATTACAGATCCGCTGACGAAAGCTATTCCTCAGCAAAAGTTTGAGCGACATGTACATAGTTCAGGTATTAGATGCTTGAGTGACTGGCTATAGGCCAAGTGGGAGATTGTTAGATAATTATCACTTATAGCGTCACTATTTGTAAAAGACATTGTGGTTTTTGTACAAATTAATTATGTAGCAATGGAAATTGCATTTTATCATTTTGTAATTTGATTACTTGAATATATAAATGATAAAAGTCCCTATGATTAGTTCCGGATTATAAGATATGAGACAGTATCAATCCATAAAGGTTTAATCATTAAATATCCCTAGTCGTAGTATTATCGAGACTGGACATCGGTAATGCGGAATAGACTAGTATTGCACTTGTGCGTGTTATGGAAGCGTAAAAACATAGTTCTCATATATTTAAGTATTGGATACTTATGCAAGTGTGATAGGAGGTTGTGTTTATCGATGGTATGGAAACAGCTTCGCTCTGGATAGACCCCGCGGAATACCATTGGTAGTATGACTATGTGTCTATGGGAGTCCGCATCAGGGTCGGTGTATTTGGTCTTAACCTGAGACTTGCATCGCTCGTACTTGCGACAATCAATACCCTTTGGTTTTGGTCGTCCGGGACTTTAACAGGTTATGTGTACGCCTCTTCTGAGTTTATTGAGAATCGTAGTTAGACTATTGGAATCAAGATGACTGAAAGATTAGCGTTTAAACATAATCCTAGGAGAAAATGTCTTTAAACGACTCCAATTTTCAGATTGGGAATAAAACCTCAGGATAGTCCTGGGAACTGAGAAGTTATTCTATTTGATAGAGAAACATCCCGGGCCTGAGCCTAGAGTTGAGCAAATAGTGGAGCATGAGTTTTGGAAGACTCATGGTGATGATAACTTTAGTGCTCAATCCTTTATGCTTAATGCAATGACACTTTAATTTTGTCGTCAAAACTAAGGATTAGATCATTATATCATGATGTTGAAATTAAAGATCTTCATAGATCTAATCTTAGATCTTAGAAATACTAACTGCAAAAGAAGCTCTTTCGATCGCGTATGTCAGAGGGTACATCTGTCGAGCACTAGGTGTCGCAGATGATTGCTGACATCGATAAGCTAGGTTAGCTGGGCATTACCTACGTGGCCGAGACTACCAAAGATTTGATCTTATTGTCTCTACCCGAATGCTGGGGCTGGTTCATAATGAACCAAGAGTACACTCTTGGAGAGTTAATGGCTATGCTCAAGGAGGCGGAGCTAGAGCTTCTAAAAGGGGCAAAGGCAAAATCATCATAGTCTTCTGGGAAGATAAATGAAATATCCCAAGATGTCTACCTAAAATATGGCAAACGGGGTCACTGAAGCGTGACTGCCGTATGGACAAGGCAGACATGAAGGAAGTGAAGGCGGGGCAAGGCTCCGGCTTCAAATATGTTTCTCATAAACATGTTCACTATTAGTTTCAAAATTGGATTTTTGATACTAGATGTAGTACATAAATATGTACTGATGTGCAGAATCTGCTGATTAGCAGGAGACTGACTTCAGATGAGATCTACCTGCGAGTCGAAAATGGGACGTGAGTCACTGTTTTAACCGTAGAAACCTAAGTTTTGGAACTGCCCTTGGGGCATGTACTTAAATTAGGAAACTGTTATAATGTACCTAGTTTGACTAGAAACATTATCTCTATATCAAAGTTTAACTCGTTGCGGGTATACCTTTATATTCTAGAACACTAAGTTTTTTGTTTATAAAGATGATATCGAGATAAACACATTAAATGTGAATAACAGTATTTATATTTAGAATATAAATTAATCTCATACATATAGCATGACAAACAAATAGCTCAAACTGAATTAATCAGATGAGACTTATTTGTGGCATTGTTGTCTGGGACACATTAACAAGACTCGTATATCCACACTTTCGAAGAGTGGGTACTAGGACGGATTTGATTCTAATTCAAATAATGTCTACGAATCTAGTTTATTATGCAAAGTGCCTAAAACACCTTTTACTTGGTAAAAGTGTAAGTGCCACCGATCTGTTAGCCCTCGTTCATTGTGACGTAAGTGGGCCCATATCTAGCTAGGCTAGAGATGGATATGAATACTTCGTAACCTTTACGGATGTGGCATCGCATTATGGTTATGTGTTTCTTGTGAAACATAAATCGGAAGCTTTTGATAAATTCAAAGAGTTTCGACACGAAGTAAGAAAACAAACCGGTAAAAGTATTAAAAATATTACAGTCGGATCATAATGTAAAATACTTAAACATATGAGTTTCTATATCACTTGAAAGAGTATGGTATTCTTTCACAGTGGACTCCTCCCGGAACACCGCAATTAAACGATGTGTCCGAACAGAGAAACCAAACTTTGTTGGACATGGTAAGGTTAATGATGAGTCGCTCTGAGCTACCAATTTCCTTCACGGGATACACATTAAACAGTGCAATACTTATTTTGAAAAAGGTTCCATGTTAATCTGTTAGACAGACTTCATATTAGATATGAACAGGAAAGAAACCGGGTTTCACATTCCTGAAGATTTGGGAATGCTGGGCATATGTTTGGATGATACCAAACTAGAACCCAAATCGGATAAGTGCCTATTTATAGGTTATCCTAAGGAAACCAAAGTATAGTACTTATACAACTCACAAGAGAACAATGTAATTGTTGCTCTCCATGCGTTTTTCCTAAGAGGAATACCTATATGCAGTGGTAAGTGGGAAGAAAGTAAAACTCGATGAAAATCGGAGTAATACTATTCAAGGCACCGAGTCCTCACGGAACAAAAACAGTTCATCAAGGATGAAATTGTACCACAAACTTCGAATACACAATAACCGCGTAAGTCGGAGAGAGTTAGAAAACAACCTGGGAGGTATGGGTTTCTGATCTCACCTCATGTAGATGTTAATCTTATTGAGTCAGACAAACCGACTACGTATGAGGAAGTGATACAAGGTATCGACTCCCTATTATGGCAAAGTGCCATGATGTCCGAAATGGATTCCATGTATACCAACTAAGTTTAGACACTGGTTGCTGTACCAGAAGGCATTGTGCCTATTGGTACTAAATGAGTCTTCAAGGAAGACATACATGGATGGCAACATATAAACGTACAAAGCTAGGGTTGTAGCGAAAAGGTATCATTATCAACATTGTGTCGATTACGATGAAACCTTTTACACGTTGCCATGATTAAATCCATTTGGATAATGCTTGCTAATGCTGCATGTTTCATTTATGAAATATGGCAGCTGAACGTCAAAACCGCTTTCCTTAAACGGAAACCTTTTGGAGGATGTTTATCAACATCCTGACGGTTTTTTCATACCGAAACATGCAAACAAGGTTTGCAAGTTAAATCAATCCATTTATGGATTGATGCAAGCATTACGTTCTTGGAACTAACGTTTTGATAAGATCATAATGGTATATGATTTAATTCAAAATGAATATAATTCATGTGTATATAAGAAGGTTAGTGGGAGCGCACTGATAATAATGTCCTATATAATGATGACATATCATTTCTTGGAAATGACATTCCCATAATACAATCGATGAAAGCTTGGATTTCATGAAAATTCTCTGTAGACTTCTTGGGAGAGGAAACCTTTATTCTAGGAATAAGGATCTACTGGGATAGATCTAAAAGTTGTTGGCACTCTCTGAGAACTCGTACATTGAAAATATGTAAGTGACCTGGTGTCTCATAGGCTTTGAGCATATAGAGTCAAAATCGGGCCGATCCAGGTGATGGTCACTGGATTGATGTTAATAACATCCTTAAGTATCTTGGATGAACTAAGGATGATTTCTTATACATGGAGAAAGAGAACTTGAAGTGAATGGGTTCACCGTTGCAAGTTTCCTAACCGACAAAAACGACTATAGGTCGTAATAAAGGTACTACATAGTTTGAATAACGGAATAGTGAGCTGGAAATCTTCCAAGCAAGATACTGTTGCCGAAAAAACAACAAAAGCAGAATATTGCTGCAGCTGAGGCAGCAAAAGAAGCAATTTTGGATCTATGAAATTCCTAATTAGATTAGGAGTAGTTCTGTTAGCAGCTGAGCTAGGCTACAACACAGGCTAAAGAATTAATGGTCTCATCAACGATCCAAGTATGTACTTCAACTGTTTCATCTGATTCGTCGAATCATACATTGTGGCGATGTGATTATCGAATAAATCGCATCAAATGATAACCTTTCAAATCCGCTGACGAAAGCTGTTTCTCAGCAGAAGTTTGAACGACCCGTACATAGTTCAGGTGTAGGACACTTGAGTGATTGGCTATAGGCCAAGTGGAGATTATTGGATAATTATGACCCATAGCATCACTATTTGTACAGAACATTGTGTTGTTGTACAAATTAACTATGTGACAAAGGAAATTGCTCTTTTATCATTTGTAATTGGATTACCAAGATACATAAATGATAAAAGTCCATATGATTAGTTCCGGATTAATAAGATATGAGACAATATTAATCCACTAAGGTTTAATCATTACATATCTCTAGTCGTAGTATTATCTAGACTGGACATCGATAATGCGGAATAGACTAGTATTGCACGTGTGCGCGTTGTGGGAGCATAACGGCATAGTTCTCATATATTTACGTATTGGATACTTATGCAAATGTAATAGGAGGTTGTGTTTACCGATGGTATGGAAACAGCTTCGCTCTGGATAGACCCATCAGAATCCCATTGGTAGAATGACTATGTGTCTATGGGAGTCCGAATCAGGGTAGGTGTATTTGGTCTTAACCTGAGACTTACATCGCTAATACTTGTGACAATCAATATACTTTGGTTTTCGTCATCCGGGGCTTTAACAGGTTATGTGTACGCCTCTTCTGGGTATATTAAGAATCGTAGTGTATTGGGTGTGATGTCAAGATGGAAGTATCACTCCAGTCATATGGAGATGATGATCACACAGGATACGGAACTAGTACTCTTTTGTACTGCAGTCATCGGGATAATATGACTAGGTCATGATTTTCTGATTATAGAGACTAGTTACCAGAGATCCGATATATGCTTCGTACGGGGCAGACACAATTCCAGTCTCAGGCCTAGCATGTGACATTCGATACTGGATTGCTATACCCAATACTACGTATACTACGCCTAACACAGATTACATATTCCTTAAAAGAATATTTCTGGAGAATTGGGTAGGCACGGTGCTTTGCTAGAAGCCAACCATGTCTTATAAATCGGTAAGAACGTGGTACCGGGTACGCACATGTTCGGATAATCCGACGACCGGATTTACTGCCAACATATACAGGGATCTCATGGGTCGCTTCCCGATGATTCACTGATGGTGTATGACTCGAACATAATTAATCTGGGATTAATTAGAAGAGAGATAAAATTAATTTAGGATTAATTACGGTGAAATTTATCTGGGATAAAATTCAATTAATAGAGAGAGAACGATTAATTTGGAATTAATCGATAAACTAATATATTCGATATATTAAATGAAATTGGATTTCGACGCGAAATTAAAATTGGATTTTAATTCGGGCGACAAATTAATTTAGAATTAATTCACGAGCGACTTAATAGTAATTTTGCTAGGCATAATTATTTAATTAAATTTGATTTAATTAAGTCGCAACGGAAAATTTGTTAATTTGGAATTAACGAATCCGAGCCTGGATGTATTTACGGGCCCACTCCGATTTTGAATCAAGTGGGGCCCACATCAAGTCACATCATTAGTCACTTTTATTTATGGAAGTCACATCAACCTTTTTGTGATGTGTGTCAAGTCACATTTTGGTGATGGAGGTGGTTGAGAGCATTAATTGCAATTTTACTCTCAACACACTTTGTTGATTTTTGGAAAATCATAACACACACACAAATTGAAAAAAAAAAAAAAGAACTCTCCCTCTCCAACTCTCTCTTGGCCGAATGGCCTTTCTTTCTTCGCATTTTCTTGGCTTGGCCGAGAAACACATGGAAGAATTGGAAGATTTTTGTTGCAAAATTCTTCCATTGCTAGCACATAAAAAAATCATTCAAAGGTGATAGGGAAATATTTCCCATGAGTTTGGAATTCAAGAATCAAGCTTGGAAGCTCAACATACATCAAAGAGAGGAGCTTGGAGCAACTACACAAAGGTAGGATATTTGTATTCTCTACATCCATTAGCCGATCAAAGTGAGTATTTTTCCGCAACTTACTTTATTGTATTCACATGATTTTATGCTTAAATTGATCCTAGATTGTTCTTAGAGAACCCAACAAATAATTCATTCGGTAATTTAAAAATTTTTAAAATTACAATTTCGCCCGAACAGCGCTTCCGCCGCGCCCTTTGCCCAAAACCCCAAGCCAATCAACATACTAGGCCACAAAAGAATGATCATTCATTGTGTCATTCATAATAATAGGGACTCGACGAAACGAATCCAACCCAGAGCTAAGAGATACATTTGGCTATGAGGCAATAAACCTTCCTCGTGCCAATTCACACAAAAATAGGGCCTCGACGGAACAAATCTAATCTGATCCAATCAACATATTAGGCCACAAGGGAATGATCCCTCATTTTTCCATTCATAATAATATAGCCTCGGTGGAACGAATCCAGTCCCGAGCCAAGAGATATGTTTGGCCATGAGGGAATGAACCCTCCTCGTGCCATTCACACAATAATAGGTTTGGCAGAATGAATCCAGCCTTAAGCCGAACACAATAATAAGGCCTCGGTGGGACGTACCCAACCTGGAGCCATCAAGGACACTTAGCCACAAGGGAATGATCTCTCATTATGTCGTTCATAATAATAGGGTCTCGGTGAAACGAATCCAGCCCCGAGCCAACCATACAAAAAGACTACATGGGAAGATTTTTCAACCTTGGGCCATCCCCAAAAATGCTGGTGATGGCGTCCCATACCATGTTTCACCAAAACAAAGTAAAAAAGACAAGTGTAATGGGGTAACATATCATACACTCCGCATAACCAAAAATACTATTCCATGTTGCTTAAAATAATAATTTTGAACCTCACAGTCTAAAAGTATCGGCAAATCGAGCTACGGATCAAGGGGTGGCCAACGGTATGAGGGAACATATTCCTCATGCTAGGTAGACCCCGAGTCTACAAATGTCATGAAGGCCCTCTAGCCTTCCCTGTACTATGCTCTTATAGATCCGAAAAAGGATAACCAATGCCATTGGAGCATTATCTTTCCCCATGATAGGTAAATTCTGAGGCTATAATCACCACAAAGACCCGGGGGCCTTCCTCGTGTTATGTACCTCCAACACTTTAGAGGCGAAAAATGCCATGGGGGAATTATCTCTCCCCATGATATGAAAACTCGAGGCTATCATCGTACCCCAAAGCTGTCTTCAATCCATACGTTCTATGTTACCTTGGGGTACCAAACGCCACATTGACCCTCTCACCGTACATGCTATGGTGACCCCGAGATGCCAAACGCCACAAAGTCTTTAATGTCTTCGAATGTGTAAACCATCAGGTAATCGCGTTCCGACCCGAGGGATTTGATAATGTCATCGGTGATTGGTGTGTCACACGGGTGCGCGCTTTTCGCACATCATTTTGCAAATTTTGCTGATGTCAATCTTCGAAGGTGCAAGCCATCGGGTACTAGTTCCCGGCTTGGGGATTTGATAATGTCACTAGTGATTGGTGTGCCATAAGGTGCGTTCTTTCCACATATCATTTCACACCTTTTTCTGATGTCGATCTTCGAAAGTGAAAGCCATTGGGTACTAATATTTTGACCGGGGCTTTTGATAATGTCATATGTAATTGGTGTGCCACGGGGGTGTGTGCTACCCACACATCAATTTACACCTTTGCTAGCACCAATCACATGCATTTCCAAAAATACCAATCAAGCTTTTCCTATTCAAATAAACAACAAGTGTGTAAAGGTCCGAGTAACTTATTAAATGAGAAAATTTTACTTGTATTCTAAAGATCTACCACCCGTCTTACAACTCTTTGAGGGTCATTTTAAGAGAGGCTTTATATGATGTAGCAACTTGACATTCTTGTATTTTCAAAACTTCATTATCGGGGCGCCGTCCATCTGCTTTATGTGATAGACATCTGACCTGACAATCTCTGCTACCTGCGTTGCCTAGCCCTTATGGCCTCATGATCGATAAATTCCTTGAGTTAATTATTCATCACCAGGTCCTCAACCTACTCCTGCAGGTCTTTGTAGTTTCGGTGACATGACCCATCGAGTTATGATATGAGCAATACATCATGTTGTCCTTTTTGTCAACCGAGAACCTTCTGGGGTTAGGCTCAATCAACAACCCTTTATCTTGCACCTCTCGTGCTATCTAGGACAAAGTCCTATTAAAGGTCATGTAGGCCGTGCCCCCCGTGACATACGCAACTGGGATTGGGAGCCTCCTATTGGGCACTGGATTACTCTGACTCATGGGCCTGAATTCCTGCCTCCCCGGGCCTGATCCTCTCCATCCACCTCCATCGTCATGACATATATCTTTTCTTAGTTTTTTCTTCTCCCGAGTCCCTCAGGCTATCTTTTCTTCCTCATCTAACAATACAAACCTCCTGACATGTTCCAAAGTTGTTGCATAGTCTGACACCTCATGAATCATAAGGTGAGACCACAATCTCCAACCCTCAGCGCTCCTTTAAAGCTCTCCAACACTTATGGGGACTTATACGCCTCTACTTCCAATACCAAATTATGGTATCTATCTATAAAATTCTTTCGCAGCTCATCATTCTATTTCTTCATCATCCTCAATGACTTGACTGTCATTATAAGTGTGAACGCCACTTTAAAGTGGCGTATAAAAGATTTCCTCAGCTGGGAGAAGCTGTTGATACTCCATGGTGTTACGTTCCATAAACTGGCTAGTCCTCCCAAGGTCGGTGGGAATTCCTTATTGACTGCTTCCTCAACCATGCCTTGGATCTCCATCAGTAAGATGAACTTTTCAATATGGGACTTAGGGTCTGTATTTCCCTTGTAGACATCCATTGCGGGCATGGATAACCTCCTCAAGAACTCCAGGTTTGATACTTTCTTTATGGATAGGGATGTTGTATCCTGATCTTGACCATCTCGAGCACCTCCTCGCGTGCTCATCTCTCATATTCTCATCTCCTATTGGAATCAGTCCCTCAAATGACCATCGGTATCCTCATTTCTTTTACTGGAGGTTTCCTTATAATACATTCTCAGAGGGTGCTATCTCTTCCTAATCGGAGCCATACACCATTTCTCCTGATAACTCCCCAAATCACTCTCCCAAAAATAAGGGCTATTGCTGGATGATTCAAGTGTTCTCCTATCATCATGCCTCTCCCGAGCCTCTTCTACTGGTGCTTCGCTAACTATGACCGCTGACCTCATTTTGAGTGGGTTTCTCATCCCAGTCAATTCTTCACCAAATATTCTCTTCCCAGTACCGATTTATTCCTTCCTATGACTAGGTACTGTTAGGTTTATTCTAGGTCCCAAGATCAAACAAGACATGAAATAATGCGTGAATACACCAACGGAGATAGCGGAATACTCACATCGATCGGTTGAGTTGATTTGAAGACGAATGAAGCCAAAACTCCACTGCCTTGGTCACGCCCACTGGTGCAGAATTCTTCACTGGTTTGGGCAGTTTCGGATCTCATTTTGAAGCTCCAAACTTGGTCGAATGGATCCCGCCTCATGGGTGAACCTCCCTAACACCTTCGCAATAGTCGTAAGTGTGCTAGCACTTGCGTTTTCACCATGAAAACCACTCATTGCTTCCCCTATAGCTCACGGCAGTGAGCTGAAATGGAAGAAGAAAAAGAGCCCTTTGGGCGTGAGTGACTTGAGAGAGAAAGGAGTTTTGTGTTTTTATGAATTGTGTAATTGATTTTCAAAGTTGTCTTATATATTTTTCTAAAAAATAATAAGCCTTTTCCATTTAATTTATCAAATAAAATAAATGTAAATCAATTACTCAACCACTAAATCACTATTACACTTACTTACATCACTATTCAAAGTCACTTTAATAAAGTGATATGATGTAAGTCAATCCATCAATCAATCAATCACATCCATCAATCAATCAATCACTCAAAGTGACTTTTGATTTGACGCTTGATGTGACGAATGATTTGACGCTTGATGTGACTTGCGTTGCCGCACTCGAATTCGAAATACGAATGCGCTCGCAATCACACTCGGGCTCGGTTTCGCTAATTCCTAATTAGCGAATTTTCCGTTGCGTCGTAATTAAATGATTACGCCTAGCGAATTCACTATTCACGTCGCTAACGAATTAATTCTAAATTAATTCGTTCGCCCGAATTAAAATCTAATTTTAATTCCGCGTCGAAATCTAATTTCGTTTAATATATCGAATATATTAATTTACCGATTAATTCTAAATTAATCATTCTCTCTCTTTAGACGATATTTTATCCCAGATAAAATATTTCCGTAATTAATCCTAGATTAATTTTCTCTCTCTTCTATATAATCCCAGATTATTAATGAGTGCGAGTTATACGTCATCGGTGCATTATGTCTAATCTAATTAGATTTATTATCGACCCAAATGGCTTCTATTGCTGCCTCAGCCGCAGCAATAATCCGCATTTGTTGTTTATTCGGCAACAGTATCTTGCTCGGAAGATTTCCAGTACCGCAGTATTTAACTGTTTGGAAACTTGCAGCAGTGATCCCAGTCACTTCAATTTCTCATTCTCCATAGCTTAAGACAACATCTTTAGTTCTCTGAGATACTAACAGATGTTCTTAACTTCAATCCAGTGACTATCACTTGGATTGTCCTGATTGTGACTCCATATGCTCAAAGCGTATGAGACACCATATCAAGTACATTTTAAATGTACAATTTCCCAGAGAGTGTTAACAACTCCAAATCTATCCCAGTAGATCTTTATTCCTTGAATAAAGGTTGTTACTCCCCAGAATTCTACGGAGAATATCTATGAAAGCCAAGCTTTCACCAATTGCTTTATGGGAATTTCATTATCAGTGCTCTCCCACTAACCTCCTTATATACACAAGAATCATTTCGTTTTGAGTCAAATCATAAACCATTATGATTATTTCAAAACGACAGTTCCAAGAACCTTATGCTTGCTCCAATCCAAACATGGATCGAATAACCCACAAACCTTGTTTGTCGGTTATACAAAATCGTCAGGATGTTGAAAACATCCTCCAAAAGGTTTCCTTTTCAGGAAGGCGATTTTAATCTTTAACTGACGCATTTCATAAATGAAATATGCAGTATCAACAAGCATCTTCAAAATGGATTTACATGGCAACAGTTAAAAGGTTGAACCGTTATTAACACAATGTTGATAACGATACCTTTCCGTCAAAAGCCTAGCTTTGTAAGTTGGTATGTTGCCATCCATGTATGTCTTCCTTGAAGACATTTACAGTACCAATAGGCACAATGCCTTGCGGTACAACGACTAGTATCCAAACATAGTTGTTATACATGGTATCCATTTTGGACTCATGGCACTTTGCCATAATAGGGAGTCGATACCTCGTATCACTTCCTCAAAACGTAGTCGGATGGTACACCTCTATAAGATTGACATCTTTAAGGGGTTACATCAGAAACCCATACCCCAGGTTGTTTTCTATTTCTCTCCGATCTACGCGGTTCTTGTGTATTCGAAGATTAATGGTTTAGTTTCATCCTTGATGACCTATATGTGTTCCATTAAGGACTTCGTGCCTTGAATAGTATTACTCCGATTTTCATCGAGTATCACTATCCTCCCACTTACCACTGCATATCGGTGTTCCTCTTAGGAAAACCGCATGGTGAGCAACAATCATATTGTTCTCATGTGAGATTTATAAGTACTATACTTAAGGTTTCCCTTAGGATAACCTATATATGGCACTTATCCAATTTGGGTCCTTAGTTTGGCATCATCCAAACGTTATGCCCGGCATACCCAAATCATTAGGAATGAGAAACCCTGTTTCTTTCCTGTTCATATCCTATATGATATCTGTCAAACAGATTTATATGGAACCTTATTCTAATAAGTTTTGCATTGTATATACATATCCGTTGAAGGAAATGGTAGCTCAGAGCGACTCGTGATAAACCTTATCATGTCCAACAAAATTCGGTTTTTAGTTCGGACACACCGTCAAACTGACGTGTCTCGGGAGGAGTCCTCATCTGAAAGAATACCATACTCTTTCATGTATATTTGAAACTTACTGCTTAAGTATTTTCCATTACGGTCTTACCGTGACGGCATAATACTATAGTCGATCTGTTTATCTACTTCGTGTCGAAACTCTAATAGTTTCCGATCTGTGTTCTTTAAAAGAAACACATAACCATAACGTGATGCCACATCCGTTAAGGTCACGAAATATTCATGTTCACATCTAGGCTAGCTAGATATGGGCCCACTAACTTCACCATGAATAGGGCTAACAGATCGGTGGCACTTACACTATTACCAAGTAAACAGTGTTTTAGGTACTTTACCTAACAAACTAGATTCGTAGACTTTATTTGAATAGTCAAATCAGTCCTAGTACCCACTCTTCAAAAGTGCGGATATACGAGTCTTGTTTAATTCTGTCCTAGACTACAATGCCACATATAAGTCTCTACTTGATCAAATCAATTTGAGCTATTTATTTGTCATTCTATATGTTTGAGATTTTAATTATATTCAAAATATAAATTCTGTTATTCACATCTAATGTGTTTATCTTAATATCATCTTTATATAATGAAACACTTTAGTGTTCTAAAATATAAAGGTTTATCCACAATGGATTAAACACTGATATAAAGATAATGTCTCTAGTCAAACTAGTTATCTTATAACAGTTCCTAATTTAAGTACACACCTGAAGGGTAGTTCCTAAACTTAGGTATCTACGGTCGAAACAGCGACTTTCGTCCCGTTTCCGATTCGCAGAGCAATCTCAGCTTGAAGTCAGTATTCTGCTCAAAGCAGATTCTGAACATTAATACATATATTTTATGTACCACACTAAGTATTTAAAATCTAATTTCAATACTAGTAGTGAACATAACTTTGACAATCATTTTTAAAGTAAGAGCCTTGCCCTTTCTTTAATTCCTTCGTGTCTACCATATCCAAATGGTAGTCACTTTGGGATATGTCAATTATCCTTTTCAATATTTCAGGAACCTTAGGCCAAGCCTTGGGTTTTTAGAATATCGAAACGATGTGCACCTTGTGCTACATGCCCAATTGCAAACTTTGACTTTATCTCCTCTAGAATAGTCAATTAATTCTCTAAGAATTATAAATTGCAATTTTAATACTTATTAAATCTAAACATAGATTTTTGACAAGTATGTTAAATTAAGCACTAAAGTCATCATCACATAAATCTTCCAAAGATTTACGCTCTACTTATTTGCTTAATTTTGGGCTTAGGTTCAATAAGTTATTTTATCAAATAAAGTAACCTATTATTTTATTCCCAATTTGAAAATTAAATCATTTAAAATATTTTAATCCCAGATTATATTTTAAATATCCAACTTTTCAATTCTTTCTTGATTTCAATAGTCCAACTATTTAATCAATTATTAGTGGTACTATATATTATAATGATTATAATAGTCCAACTATATAATCAAATATAATCCAGATTAATTAACCTCAATTACATTGATTACTATAATCCAATTATAAAATCAACTGTAAACTGAAATTAATTAATTCAAATATATTGATTAATATAATCCAATTATATATAATCAACTATAATACAGTCCAACTGTTTATTAAAACAACAATTTAAATATTAGTCCAACTAACATTTAATATATATGACGAGTGATATTTGTTTGAGCGCGTATGGCGAGTAATTGAACGAATATTGCAAATTCAATTCTTGCCTCCCACTATTTTTCGGCGAGCCTCTAACCCTCTGTCGAGTACTCGGGAAACCGTGTTTCCTAGTGGGCTAGGATCCCGTTAAATATCACACAATCTTGACTTTGGCCAACAAATTGTATGATAATTAACTAGGTAGATCTCGAAGATCAATTGGATCTCATCCAACTCCTAGATCCAGTAGGTGGACATCCAAGTCCGAAACATATATCTTATATATGCCTATATATCGAATATATACCCTAACCTTTTTCCTCTGAATCAACTAGGCCTTGGCTTTGGCACAACAAACCTAGTGATCCCAGTCAAGCGCGGACCCATTGACCATGGAAGCTTCGTAATCAATGTCGTTGGACAAGAAGTGGTCTTGACTTTGGCCAACAAACCACAACTTGGACAAGACACCAATATGGAACAAAGCCTCGTGATTCAAACACATCTTCGACGGACAAAGGGCTTGACTTTGGCCAACAACCCATGCCAATCTAGGATCTTGAGTAAGAATCACTCAATGGAAGGAAAAACGCATGATATTTAATGAGGGTTTTTCGCGTGCAAATTGGCTACCAATTTAATTATCTTTGTTTAGGTCTCATCATCATACACCCTTAACATACATTCTAAATACATAATAAAGCGCATATGAAATAAAATAATAATGATATGCGGATGGATACTTAACATATTGATCCTAGATCAAATCTCTCTCTTTCTCACTCAAGCTAGCACTTGTATTACTTCTACCCGTTACACTACACTTCTAAAGAAACCTCATTTACATTGAGGGGAATAGGTGAGAAGAGAATACAAAGAGAATAGAGGTGATAAGGCTGGACACGCAGGTCCAATTTAATAAATCGAATTTATTACAACAATTTCCAAAATTGCCCCACCCGACTAATATCCATCCGATATACATTATTCATTCATCACAACCACGTATTCACACAAAAGCATGCTATCAATCAATCTAATCAAATTAATTAATCTGATAATTATGTGATCATCCAATGTTCAAACAACGATTTGATTTTGCTCGAGTCAAACTCGTTTTGCGAATAAGTACTCAAAGTACGAATTCTTGAATTAAATTAAACTACATAATTAAATCCAATATAATATGCATTTAATTCTAATTCACTATTCAATTCCAAATTAAATATTACACTTTATTTAATAAACCTTTAACGACTTAAATTCCAAATTTAATCGCTACGGGTCTCAAAACCCGATTAACATCCAATGTTAGTTTAATTCAAGTCTAATGGGCTTTAATTAATTTCTTTAAGGCGTGGGCTTCGGCAACCAAAGCCCAATCAAGGAGTAACCCCATAAGCCCAGAAATCAATTTTGGCCCATTAGGCCCAATTAAACTTTAAAGGTTTATTAAGTCACATTTGGGCTTTATGGTAGTGCTTTTTGGGCCCAATTGGATCCAATCCATTTGGCCTAAACCCATCTTGATAAAATCAAGCCCAATAAGCCCAATTACAACTTAATAAGCCCAAATCCAATTTAAAGGCCTAAATCATTAAATTACACAAATCCAATTTCGCAATTTAATTACCTAAAGTGCATTTCATGATTAATTACCCAAATCATTATTTCCAAAATATGAAATTAGTTCAATTAATCATGTTCATTATTATCATCACATGTCCAACACATTAATGAAAATCAAACCCATTTTACATGCTTCTAAGTCTCGGCCAAGGGAGTAATTTTTGTCCGATTTGAATTTAATCCAATTAATTCCACAATCGACATCTAATTAACTTCCCGAATGATTTCCAATACATCTAATGTTCAAAAATCAAAAATCCAAGACTTTATAGGGCAATGTAGATTCGGCCAAGGTGAAGGTATTAGGGGTTTTTGTTCAATTCAAAATTAATCCAATTAAATCTCAAATCAACATCATCCTACTTCATTACAACTCATCTAATGAATTAATAATGAAAAATTCCAAGAATTCCAACACCATACATATTCGGCCAACCTAACATTTTTGGGCAAAATTGATCCAATCACATTTTGTTGAAATTGATCAAATCAATCTTCAATATAACATATATTAAGCATGCACAAACATCCAATTTTATAAAATCATGCTCAAATACAAAGTACCCAATTTTAAGCCCTACAATTTTCATGCTTGAACCTATAGCTCTTGATGCCATTGTTAGGTTTATTCTAGGTCCCAAGATCAAAAAAGACATGAAATAATGCGTGAATACACCAACGGAGATAGCAGAATACTCACATCGATCGGTTGAGTCGATTTGAAGACGAATGAAGCCAAAACTCCACTGCCTTGGTCACGCCCACTGGTGCAGAATTCTTCACTGGTTTGGGCAGTTTCGGATCTCATTTTGAAGCTCCAAACTTGGTCGAATGGATCCCGCCTCATGGGTGAACCTCCCTAACACCTTCGCAATAGTCGTAAGTGTGCTAGCACTTGCGTTTTCACCATGAAAACCACTCATTGCTTCCCCTATAGCTCACAGCAGTGAGCTGAAATGGAAGAAGAAAAAGAGCCCTTTGGGCGTGAGTGACTTGAGAGAGAAGGAGTTTTGTGTTTTTATGAATTGTGTAATTGATTTTCAAAGTTGTCTTATATATTTTTCTAAAAATAATAAGCCTTTTCCATTTAATTTATCAAATAAAATAAATGTAAATCAATTACTCAACCACTAAATCACTATTACACCTACTTACATCACTATTCAAAGTCACTTTAATAAAGTGATATGATGTAAGTCAATCCATCAATCAATCAATCAATCACATCCATCAATCAATCATCACTCAAAGTGACTTTTGATTTGACGCTTGATGTGACGAATGATTTGACGCTTGATGTGACTGGCGTTGCCGCACTCGAATTCGAAATACGAATGCGCTCGCAATCACACTCGGGCTCGGTTTCGCTAATTCCTAATTAGCGAATTTTCCGTTGCGTCGTTATTAAATGATTACGCCTAGTGAATTCACTATTCACGTCGCTAACGAATTAATTCTAAATTAATTAGTTCGCCCGAATTAAAATCTAATTTTAATTCCGCGTCAAAATCTAATTTCGTTTAATATATCGAATATATTAATTTACCGATTAATTCTAAATTAATCATTCTCTCTCTTTAGACGATATTTTATCCCAGATAAAATATTTCCGTAATTAAGCATAGATTAATTTTCTCTCTCTTCTATATAATCCCAGATTATTAATGAGTGCGAGTTATGCGTCATCGGTGCATTATCGGGAAGCGACCCATGAGATCCCCGGATAAGTCGGCAGTAAATACGGTCGTCGGAGTATCCGAATCACGTACGTACCAAGTACTACGTTCTACCGATTTACGAGACAAGATCGGCTTCTAGCAAAGCACGAAGTCTACCCAATTCTCCGGTCATATTCATCTAAGAATATTTAAGATCTATATCAAGCGTAGTATACCAAGTATTATGTATATCGGTCCAGTATCGGATAGTCACGTGCTAGGGCTGGGGCTGGATAAGTGTCTGCCCCGTCCGAAGCACATGTCGGATGTCTAGTAACTAGTCTCTATAATCGGATATACATGAACTTGTCATAATATCCCGATGGCTGGCCAGCACTTAAGAGTACTAATACCGTATCCTGCGTGACATCATCTCCACTATGACTGGAGTGATACTTTCGTCTTGACATCACACCCAATACTCTACGATTCTCAATATACCCAGCATTGGCGTACACAGAACCTGTTACAGCCCTGGACGACCTCAACTAAAGCATATTGATTGTCGTAAGCATTAGCAGTGTAAGTCTCAGGTTAAGACCAAATACACCTACCCTGATGTCGGACTCCCATAGACACATAGTCATAATACCAATGGGATTCCGAGGGGTCTATCCAGAGCGAAGCTGTTTCCCGTACCATCGGTGAAACACAACCTCCTATCGCACTTGCATAAGTATCCTATACTTAAATATATGAGAACTATGTCGTTGTGCCCTCACAACGCGCACAAGTGCAATACTAGTCTATTCCGCATTATCGATGTCCAGTCTCGATAATACTACGACTAGGGATATTTAATGATTAATCCTTCGTGGACTGATATTGTCTCATATCATCTCAATCCAGGAACTAATCATATGGACCTCTCTTCATTTATACATCTAAGGTGATCTAATCACAAATGATGAGAGCGCAATTTCCTTGTCACATAGTTAATTTGTACAACAACACTATGATCTATACAAATAGTGATGCTATGGGTCATATTATCCAACAGGTACTGCATGAGCTTGTTCTGTTGATCTCTTCTCCAACTTCTTTATTTTTTCCATCATGGTCATCATAAAGGTTTTAGTAGCCTTCCTTTCTTCTCTAGCCTTTTCCCTTTCCACTTGTAAATTTTCCTCCATCTTCTACATCCATTCCGTTGTTGAGACCTCCGGAGCTCTATGATTTTGTGTCATGCCATCATCTTAGTGTGTTGTATCATTTTTTATACTGATCTCTATAGACGGTCCCAACTATTGACGGCTGTTTTTCGTTCTAATGGAAAACAAGAGAATTCATCCTTTGAACAAACCTCCCTCAAGTGAATATGTTTGGTTAATAGAGAACCACACAAACTTAACAACCAGTCAGGATAAACACAAAATTTACGTGGTTCGACGGAGAGTGGCTTATACCTACGTCCACGGGGGAGAGAGGGATATTTTATTACCGCTCGGGGTCAAGACTGACTCGATCTACAAACGGGGAAATGAACTCATTGATAAAACACATAAGGTCTTATACAAGCCCGTTACAATTCTAACAAGTGATCGGATAACTGACCAGATTTCTCTTTTTATCTCTAATTCTTGTGGTCTAAATTTTTTCAAGTAGTGAAATGTAAAAATTACTCATCCTTGATTTTGTGTCTTCAACTCTTTTATATAGGCTTCAAATAATGTTCCACTAACTATGATATCAGCCAATGTCACAAGGTCATCATTATAGTTGTTGCCACCCCCAATTGCCATAATCTAGCTAATCAAATTAGTTCATTCTTCTGCTACTATACCGACCTCTAGCGGCCTATGTCGGTTCTTCTCTACCACTATTCTGTCACTACACCGGCCTATGGCGGCTGGCAGGGCCTACGAATATTATGGACCACTGTTTTCCATATATCATCATTAGCCTTCTGGAACCACACCTTCCCAAGTAGGGCATACGTCACACGACTCCAATATTGGTCAGTCAGTGATCCCATCTTCATTCATCAGGTCAGCGCAACGAGGCAGATGATACTGATCAAATATCTCTTCAGCTCTTTCAAACAGGCCAGGTTCTCAAACAATGACCTCATCGGGTCGGGCTATTCTAACTCTCAGAAAACCCCAAATCAATACCCTTCATGTAGTCGGGTCGGCATTACAACTCGCTTCATCCCCAAAATGCTCTGTTCTCGGGATTTCTTCTTTGTACAATGAGGTCGGGTCTCTCTCATCTTTTTCTGGGCTCTTAGGCCTTTATCACCCACTTTTGGCTAAGTATAAATCTCTATCCTACCCCTTCTCGGTACTTGAACCTTACTTGAAATAAAAAACCACCATCAATAAAACATCATTCTATTTCTGAAGCTTGGTGAAAATATTTTACCATGAGAAATACCAGATTGTTAGATGAAGATGCCTAACTTGAATGGCTTGAATTTAAGTCGCAATAAATTTACTGAAAGTCTTCCAATTTCAATGCGAAATTCAAGTTCTGTTTGGTCACTGAACCTTCGCAATAACGCATATTGTTTGGGGTAATTCTTGAGTCATTCAATGTTGTCGAATTTAGATATATATTCAGCAAAGAATGATTAATTTATTAATGTAAGATATTATAAAATATGAAGGACATAAATACACAATGGTTCGGTTATCCCCCTACGCTGACGGATCGGGGATCGACCTGTCCGGATAAGTCAAGGGGGTCGATGGGGCAAAGCCCCCAAAAGGAAAATGAAATTCAAAAGTAAAGTTAATCGAAAAAACTAATTTTGTGTCATCTGGTGCAAAAAATGCATTTTGACTTCCATTGTCGCGACAATGAGACCTTAAGACATAAAGAACATTCTAACTAATATTGTTACGACAATGGTTTTTCATTGGCGCGACAATGAGACCCTGATGCAAAATAGCATTTTGACTTATATTATCGCTACAATGGATACTTATGGTGCGACAATGAATTGCTCATGCATATTATCGCGACAATGAGATACTTGTGCATATTATCACTACAATGATTTCTCATTGTCGCGACAATAGGACGCTGATGCGAAAAAGCATAATTAAAAAATATGTCTTTTGGAGGCAATTTTTTATTGTCAATATATAGAGCACAAATTTGTTTATATTACATAACATCTTTTCCTTTAAAATTCTATAGTAGGGATTCTACAAAGTATTGTGTTACATCTCTAAAAGTTTTGTTACATCCTAAAGTAAATCTGCTTACAACCCTTACAACACATAATGTGATAAATATTATTTTAAAATAATATAACATGCCTCAAAACTAGAGTCCCCACTGTTTTTCCCTGACATTCAAGAATTGTACTGAGTTGGTGGCCATTGACACAAGTGAAAATGACTTTGTCGGCAACATCCCTATATGGATGGGGGCTCATCTATAGTACCCAAGGGTATTTGATATCATTGGGTCAAACATGCAATTTTTATCAATAAACATGCAACTTAAGTCATTAAACATGCAAACTCTGTCAATAAACATGAAACTTTTCAAAACATGAAATTAATTGTATATTTATTGGTAGAATTTATACGTTTAATGGTTTAAATTGCATGTCCAATACTAAAAAGTATATGTTTTGTCCTTGGATACCTTAACATTACCATGGGGAAAAGATTTTCACAATTGTCAATTCTCAATCTTCGATCAAACAAATTGCCATTTCAGCCTCACTCTTTATTCAAGAAATTATATAAAAATTTTAGTTACTTTGTCATCCAATAGGAAATATACAAATATTATAGAACGGTAAACCTTCACGCTAACTTCAAATTTCAAAAAATGATCAAATATCTATTTAACTAATTTTTTTTTTTTTTAATTATAATTTTGACAAAAATATCTAATCATTCATTTTATGTTAGGGAAATTATAAAAAATGTCAATGACCCATTAATGAGTTTTATAAAATTATCATTTATCACTCTGATTTCCCTATTTGCATTCTAATAAATAAAGTGCTATACATTGGTAATTTGATGTTGTGGTATACATCTCTAGAAGGAATGAATGTGAGCATGAATATTGTAACAGCAAATTTGCTTTAAAAGATGTCAATTCTGTGGGCTTGTCTACAGCACCCAAGGGTATCAAATACCTTTAGGTACAAACATGCAACTTTGAGCATTGAACATGTAATTTAGAACATTAAATATACAAACTGTATCAATAAATATGAAACTTTTTAAAATATAAAATTAGTTGCATGTTTATTGGTAGAATTTGCATGTTCAATGCTCAAAGTTACATATTCAATACTCAAAGTTGCATGTTTAAACTCCAAAGGTATTTGATATTCTTGGGTATCATGCCCAATTCTGTTGATGAAAATCAGTTAATCAGCAGAAGATAGTTTTCATTTACTTGTACTGCTGATTGTTTCTTAGGACTGACTTAGATTATTAAGACAGTGACTCCATATCATCAGTGCTTCTGATTATTTTACAGCTTATGCTGCGGATTCCGTGGGCAGGAATTGTCAGGTCAAATGGCTTATAGACAATATAGACAGGTACCCATATAAACATCTAATGTTGATATTTTTTGGTACTGGCTTTCTGTTATCTCAAGAATTATTTACATTTGCGGAAAGTTGGAGGACATAAGCATCCATTAAATGGTTGCTCTACCTTCTGGACTGCATAAATGCAACCCCAGAAAGAAAAGACAGGGGGGGCTAAAATTGAAGAACAACCAATCAAAACATTTAGAAAAAATTATCAAAACTTATGTTAACATTACACAAGCAGTAAGACATTTGCAAAATTTATCAAATTTCAAATATACATAAAACCAAAAACTAAAAGCATGTTGCTCTGTAGTCTAGTGTATAGACTAGAAGCAACTCGACTGTAATCGATGTTAGCATATTTCTCATTTCAATAGAGTAACTTTTCCCCCTTAACAACTATATCCTATGGAATAAGTATTGACATTGACAACTTAAAATCCTACAAGGAAAAATGAGGACAAGAAAAGCCATTAGATATTAGTGAATGCTTTTCCTTCGGTGCCATAAATATATAAATAAACAGCTTCTGGGTTAAAGCGACTCGGAGAAGCTCATCTCTTGAAACTATCTTTGCTGCTCTGGACTCTTGGCATCTGGAGTCTTACCTCTCCATATATGCTCGCACTTCCTGAAATACATGAATAAAAATAAGTGAATGCTAAAAAATAAAATAAGGATCATTGAAAGCAAACAATGGTGAATTTATAATTGATGCAATGCATGATTAATATCTACAAAGGATTTATAAATTAAGACGGGGTATACAATAAAATCATGAATTTTATAAAATGAAAAGCAAATGCACAAGAATAGTACAATTTCAGTTCCTCTGTTCTTCTCTTGATGTCACTTGACCATAAGACCGGGTCAGTGGTCTTGGGTAAGGAATCTTGTTGTTGGGATATCTCCCTCAGCCACTGCTCCGCTTTATAGCACTCACTAATGATCTGAACATGGAAAATGACATCATTGAAGAAATTATCCAGAATGGAATTACATATATTGTTTTCACTATGGCATAATAGTTACAATACCAATTCTCGCTTCTCAGTTGGAAGAGAACCAACAGCTGTCCGATACTCTACTATGCATTGCAACAAATCTCTTGTAGCTTGTGCACGTGCTTCTCCATCTTTATATCGATTTTCAATTGGATCCACCAACTAGACAAAAACATTGGAACATAAAATGACGGAAAAGAAAGATTAAAGGGAAAACTTGAGATCCGGAAAAATGTCACTCACCTTCTTGAGATCCTCCAGTTTTGAGGCATAGGTGTTTACAGTTTCATCATCACCATCATCATAAAGCCACTCCTCTGTCTGCTGGAGGCTCCTGGATATACCTTCTCTCTCCTTATCTGATGCAAAGCTTCGATACGTGTTGAAAAGCTATTCAGAAATACAACATGGTATCAGAAGCCAGTACAAACACATGAAACCAGTAACAAAAACTTTAACGAGTTTGATTAGAGTCAAGATTCTAAATTTTTATATATTTCACATCATTGAAAGTCGAAATCTTGAAATGACTCGACAACATGATTTGTAATCGTATATTTTCCACATCTACACCAGACATAATGAAACTTTAAAATGCTATTAGTTAAAAAAGTAGTGATATATGTACAAAGGGGTGACAAAAGGGTGTAAAAAATTAATTATAAAGTACATGTACTATGCTGTTAAAAAGCATTTTTAAAAGCACAATACGTATACTTTATAATTAGTTTTTGTCACCCCTTTGTACATTTATCATTTTTCTTACTTGAAAATATGAGTGATGCAGCTTAATTACATAGCCATCTGGCTGTGCATCACATAAATTTTATAAATGACATATTTCATAAACACAGCTGAATACTATCACTGAGTTCTTAGATGCAGCAGAACTAACTGCAATCCTTGAGTGCATATGAAAATCAAATAAGTTTTGCTACACAATAAAGCAGGTTGATTCAAAATGTAATTTCTTTATAGATTGGGATGACGAAAATCTGTATTTTTGAAATGTCAATTTATACCTTATTCCGCATCTCATAGACATATGATTCCAAGGCATTTTTCTTGTTTTTAGTTTGTTCCATATTTATGTCCTGTTGGGCCAACAGATGTTCTGTCTCTTTCGCCAGGGCAAGCTCAGGTTTGGTCATTCCACCATATATATTCTCACTGATTGATATATCAAGTCTCCTGCCGGCTTTATCTCTTACCAAATTGTCAGCCTGCATGAAACACAGATTACATAATACTTCTACTCCAATGTCTTGTTCCCTAAGAATCCTCAAAAATAAATTCTACTCCTAAGAATTTCTCGGCAACCAAAAATAAATTATAGGGAAATGTCCTCATGTGTCGACAATTTAAAGTTAAAATTATCAGATAAACAGAACTATTTCCTGTTCCCCTACACAGAGGAAGGTGAGAATCAAGTGATGAGATGCAGAACCAGATCAATGCACAAGAACGAGAGATTGGCAGGAAACTTACCGAAGAATGAGATGATTTGGACTGTACAGAGGTGCTATCTTCCACATCTTCAACCGTTGTAGAGGAATCAACAGAAATAACTTCAGACTCCATTTTGTCCATTTTTGAATGAGCATTGTGCTTTGTAACTGGATTGTTTCCATGACTTTCGATCAACTGAAAAGTAATAAATGTACATCATATGGTAAACACTCCAAGAAATTGAAGACTTAGCAAGATGACAGATGAAAATGAAACTTCTTACTTACCCAAGCTGACTCAACAGTGACAATCCCATGGAGATTTAATTTAACTGTGACTTTAACCCTTGCGTTTTCATTGTGAGATCCTTGAAAAGGGCCAATCTACATAAGCAATGACTCAGGAACTAAGAAACCACTGTAATCCACTCATAAAAGTTACATCCAATACTATGAGTAGCACAATGGATATCCGAATGACATATATAAATTGAATAACGGAGATACTTGTAAGCACTCCTGCATGTCTTTACCTATGAAAAAAGTGAAACAACTCCAAATCTCTTCAAATTACAGTATTACACTTACAGTGAAGCAACTAATTTTTGAAGATACACCAGGTGGCAATTCATTTGGATCTGTGTAGAATAATTCCAAGTGGAACAAACTACTCCGCTGAAGTGTCAAAACTTTAACACTTGGAATGGGCTGGCCTTTAGGAAACACTACACTGGGATTTGATCCTGTGCAAATTGGACCTTCATCTGATGAGATCCCTATGGAGAAAGGATTACAATCTTGAACCTGCACAAGACCATGAATTAATATTACCAAAAAAGTCAATGATTTGCATATGCAAGAACATGCAGAAGGGCAAAAACAAACTTTTATGTTTATACTAATGGAGAATATAGGGGAAGATGAAAGGAGTTTCTGCAAACAACATAATCAGATTTGAGGCTGAATAGCTGACAATTTTCTGAAAATTACTTGCACTAAGCACAAGATTAGTTACAAGTTTTCAAAGATTCGTTCAGTTTTCAACCAAAAAGTGCAAGAAAAAGGAGCAGTTCAAATTTTAGTGCTTATTTATAACAAGAGCTGTATACCATTTTCACACTTTGGCTCCACATAACTTCTAGGCAATGTTCAGGAAATTCTCTTAACATAAGAGACACGTAACTGTTGCCACAACGGAAAGGTCAATAATTAAATTTCTTCTTAAGTACATCATTTTCTTTACTTCATAATATGTCAATAAATTGGGGGAAGTTATAAATGAAAAACACAGTGAGTGGTCAATAGTTCTTAAGCTTAAAGCAAAGCAAATTTCATTTTTTCTCTTAAGTGATTTGACTGTCATTGTGACCTTTAAGTAATTAACATGTCCATGACCTAAGAGTAAGAAAAAACCAACAACATACAATTGACTGGCAAAAGCAGGCCAAGAACTGATAATTATTTCCAAATACCTCATATTCTCTGACCCGGAAAGCTGGACTGAGCATTGCACACTGGAGTGCACATCCACGTGCCACACTTTCACTTCCATTCAGTGACCGCCTGGGTTCTCTCCCAAATAAAGAAGCTAGCAATCTAGTAATGGCTGGTATCCTCGACCCAGACCCGACAACCTCGACAGAATGGATATGGTCCACATCCAAGCCAGCATCAGCTAAAGCTTTTCTACAAGGAAAAGCGATCCTCTCCATTAATCCTGAAGCAAGCCCCTCAAACTCTTCCCTCTTAATAAAACCTTTAACATCTTTCTCATCCATCAAACACTCAATATTTAAAGGCGCCTCAGCGTTTGCACTTAGAACCTTCTTCAACTTCTCACATGCAGCCCTTAACCTAAAACATGACCTGACATTAGAGTACACATTTATATTGTACCGCTCCTTGAACTGTGCTGCAAAATAACTAAACAACACATCATCAAAGTCTCTCCCTCCCAAACTGCTATCAAAAGCATGTGACAGAACCTTCATATGCCCAGCTTTAAACAATACAATGGAGACCTGCGTATCAGAATGACCAATGTCAACAAATGCAACATAAGATTTTCCCCCATCAGCAAAATCTGTTTTATAAATTCCGTAACCAAGAGCAGTTGCAGTACAGTCATGTATCAATCTAAAAGGCCTCAATCCAGCAATAGAAGCAGCATTCAAATACTCCCGTCTCTGCAAATCTGTAAAGTATGATGGAACCCCAATAACACAATCGACAACAGGCATTTCCAAATTTTTCTCTGCAACATCTTTCAAATGTGCAAAGAGCATCCCCATAATCTGAACAGGGCAAAACGTATGTGTCTCACCCAAGTATTTCAACTTAATACAAATGCCACCATCTGGGCTTTCACAAGATTCAAATGGTAACATCATCAGCTCCTTTTGAACAACAGGGTCCTCAAATCTCCTACCAATCAGTCTCTTCACTTGAGATACTGTGGATTTAGGTTGCATCATTGCAGATGCAGCACCAGCAGACCCAATAAACCGCTGCTTCTCCCCAAAACATACAATGCCCGGTGTTTCACGATTTGACTCCTCATTCAACAACACATCAACACCCCTATGCTTCACTGTGGCAATAACACAGTTTTCATTTCCAATGTCAAATCCCACCACACTCATTTTAATCCACCAAGAGCATATATCTTACAAAACAATAATTACAATAAAAAACGACTATGAAACGCCTAAACGACTTCTCCCTTTTGCTTTCTTCTCTTCCGCAAAATCTAAAACAATTCTGTTCTCTATGTCAAAACCAAGAGCTGTATCAGAGAAAAGCCACATTCAGAAGAATATTACTGTAGATATCATCTAAAAAGAAATCACATTCTATGCATCAGTCCATAATGCTTTGTTCCAATAAAACAGAGTATACATGCCAACAAAATAACAACAAAGCATCCAAATTCATTCATTCATTCATTCATTAACTATCAATTTAAGAAAATAAAAATAAAATAAAAACCCTCTTCTCAGTTAATCTGACATTACCATTTCACTCAAAGGGGGTTAACAAATTATAAAAACAATGAAAATAAGAAGTTATTGATCAAGTTTTACAAAAACATGAACTTTGAAGGTGATGAGAAACGTAGTACCTTGTAATATTTTAAAAAAAAAAAAAGAAGAAGAAGAAGAAGAAGAGGAGGAAGCAAAAGCAATGCATTCAATGATGAAGAGACGAAACAAATGAAGCTGAAACGCAAACCTTAGAATTGAAGACAAGTGAAGTGGTGGTAACGAGACAAATTCTCTCCTATTTGCTCGCTTAAGCAGATATCACATATCTGTCCTCGAGAAGAAAACTTTCACACGTTGGGTGGGTATTATTAGAATTTGATAAACAAATGAGGGGCTTAACGATAATCACACTTTTTACAATGAGGTTCACCCGTACAATATTGATTTTGGACCACTTTACTTTTTTTTCTCTTCTTATTTTTATTGTCCTATTATTTTACATAAAAAATTATTAAAATTAAATCGTATGTCACATTTTATTAAATAATAACATTAGAAAAATAAAAAGAGATAATGAAAGAAAAAATAAAGAAAGAATCCTAATTTATCTGTTTTATCCCTTTTACGACACTTGTTCCTTTTATTATTATAAAAATATTTCAACCATTTATTAAAATTATTATTTTTCATTGATTATAAAGGGAAAATAACGAATATATTAAAGACAAATTATAAAAGTGTTTCTTCAAAAACACTTATTACTCCACACACAGAGGTAAACAAATCCATAAATTCATCTATGGTATATCCTTGAGTATTTGTTACATACTCCTCTCTCAATGATCTATGATCCCAAAATTCTTTTAATTTTATTTTAATTTTTTTTAAAAATAAATAAAAGAAAAAGAAAATGCATTTACTTTCGTCATGGCCCCATATTTAGTCTCATTTACATTGTCATCTAGTGAGATATGTCATATAATTCAATCTTAACTATCTATATTTTTATGTAATCTCTCTCACTAGATAACAATAGTAATGAGAGAGAAAAAAATAAAGAGATGATTTTTATCTCGTTTGACTACTCTTAGAACAATTGTTAATGGGCATTGTGGAAAAAAAACATTCTGAATGGGAAATCATTGGAGTCAGTGATAGGGACAATAAGTCGTGATTAAGAAAACGGTACCAAATATATCTCTAGAAAGATCAGAAGTGATTTAGAGTTGTATCAAGATCTTTCAGAAAAAAAATTCTCATTTGAAGAGTGCATGACCGCATAGATAAGCTCACACTAAACCGACAATTTCCAATTCAGGATTATATTATTTTATCTTCACTTCTTGTCTTTGCTTCCAACTCTCCCACCCTTCTATCTTTTTTAAAACTCCAAGCTAAATAAGAGATTGCACATTTTCATACGGATTTTCATAGGAAAATTCTTAGACTTAGAAATAACCACCAAGAGTTTTAGTGAAATAAAAAGTGGGATTGTTGAGGAAAATATCACATATTGTTTGAAAAGTGATATAGTTTGTTGATGGTGTTTTCAGGCGCTACAGCATTTAAGACAGCACGACAAGGACAAAAGGGTAAGTTCGCTATCTGGTTGAGATCATGAGGCCGACCCGACCAGTTCATGTGAAGACCGGCCACTTTGGTTCAAATGACCGAGCACTATAGATGTCGGCAGAAACGTCCTCAGCATAAAAGGTTGTCATGGCCGACCTCATTAAAAACCGACCAGATAACGGACCGAGTTCAAGACAACGACACCCCATTATTATGGATAAGATAAGGAAAACATCCTACTTTCGCAAGGAGAGAGAGTCAGAATCCAGAAGGAAAAACGGAAGAATAAGGCAATACCGGATCAGGAAACCCCACAAGAAGAGAAGATTGGGTTCAAATAGGATTTCTTATACAAATAGGAATCTGATTTCTGTAGTATTATAAATAGAAGGATAGAGCATGTGTAAAAGACATCTGAAAATCATCACAAGAGGGAGAGATTAGAATCATAGAGCTCTGATTTGTAAAAGCAAGGAAGAGACTCGAGGAGTGTATTTGAGTAATAAAAAGCACCATCCTGTTCTTGCCCGTGGACGTAGGTCGGATCCCAAAATCCGCCGAACCACGTTAAAACACCTTGTCTGATTGGCGTATTTTCTTGTTTTCCGCTAAATTTGCCTTTGGTCCCCCATAACCAAACAAATTCACAGTTGGAGGAGGATTTCCTCGGGAGTGATATTCCAATATTACCCTGAGACCAAAATCAACCATCACAGTTGGCGCCGTCTGTGGGGAACTTCACAAAAAGCAGTTCACGTGAGAAGACAAATGGCGGAGGACGGAAATCACCAACTAGGAGGCCCGGCAATAGACTGGATGAAAAGAATGGAAGATGGCATGAGGTCTATGATGGATCGACTGGAAAGAATGGAAGGAGCAAACAACGAGGAAACTGAAACCGAGGCCAGACAAAAGAGGAAAGAGAAGGAGAGAGGGAAAAGAGTAGTAGACGTAAGCGAAGACGAGGGGCCCAGGAAGAGAGGCCCCTATGGGATAAGATCTGCGGTGGTAGGGAGATCAGAAGACACATGGGAAGAAGAAGAGGAGGAACAATCACCCGACCCCTCCTCCGACAGTTTTTACAACTCCAAGAAAGAGGATAGAAAGTATAACGAAGACAAACAGGAGACCTCTGAGTTTGAAGAACGCCACGCCCGGGGCAACAGGCGAACAGAAGAACACAGGAGGCGGCACGGGGGCACAACCCGAGAAATAAAATCTTGGTTGAGAAAAGAGATGACCAAATGGGGAGAAAACCTCAAGATCGGGGCGGGAGACACCCGAGGCGAGGAAGAGGGGTCTCCCCTTACGGAGGAAATAAAAGCAACACAGTTTCCGAAGCGATTTAACATGCCGACCATGGCACCATACAAAGGCCACTCCGACCCAAAATCCCACATTGAAAACTTTATCCTCCTGATGGAAGTACAGGGGGTAACGGGCGACGCCGTGTGCAAAGTATTTCCCTTAACTCTAGGTGGACCTGCCATCCTATGGTATAGAAGTCTGGCCCCGGGGAGCATCCAGAGTTTCTCCCAGCTTAAGAAATCGTTTATCCAACTTCAAAGGAGCCTGCACCCCTAAAAAGACAATAGGAGAACTAAGGCTCCATAAAACAAAGAGACGACGAAACACTGAAAAGCTTCATTGAAGGTATCATGACACTGTACTCGAGGTCGGAGGCTACGAATCCCAGGAAGCCCTGGAAAGTCTGAAAGGGGCCCTAAGGGTCGGAAACTTTGGACCCACCTGAGGATCCACGAAACACCAGACTACGCTACTGCACTGGAGGTGGCCAGGAAGTACGTCCTACTAGAAGGAGAGGAGAAAGTATCCCGGAGAGGGACAACCACCAGAGAAAGGGTAACCAGGAGAGAAGACCATCGGCGACCGGAGAGAGAATTCCGGAAGTTCAACCCAAGACCCAGAGAGTTCAAACCAATGGCACAAAAGGATCAAAGCAAAAGGCCCGCAACTCAAGTAAACCATGTGGTCCGAGAGGAAGCATATATTCCCCTAAGCAAGCCGCCAGGGAAAATCATCATGGAGATACGAGAGAAAGGCCTCTTAATAGAGCCCGACCTTAGGAGGTTCCCCCCAGACAGAAAAAACAAAAGATCCTACTGCCTGCAACCCACAATCTAAAGGGACACACAACCGATGAATGCAAGGACCTACGGGAACAAATGGAGGACCTGGCCCGGAACGGGTACCTGAACAATTACATAGACCACGAGATCATGGCCGCCAGACAAAGGGCAAGGAATCGGGAGGTGAACGTCATCGCAGGAGGGGCAACACTGGCCGGGGACTCTAACCGGTCGAGGAAGAATTATAGCCGAGCACGGGGGACAGAGGTGCTAAAAACAGAAAAAATCCCAAACCCACAAGGAAGTCGGTCGACACCCATCATGTTCACCGATGAAGACGCTCAGGGGGTAAGTTTCCCTCATGACGACGCACTAATAATCAAAGCAACAATCGGCGGCACAGAAGTGGACAGAATCCTGGTGGACCCCGGGAGCGCAGTAGACATAATTTCCAAAGAAACTTTGGAAAGCCTGGGGGTAGAATGCACAGCTCTAACCAAAGACATCACCCCCCTGTACGGTTTCGGGGGATCAACGGTCGTCCCGCTGGGAAGAATTCAACTAGCTATGACAATCGGAGCCACCCCCAAAACCCGAACAATCATGATAAACTTCACTGTAGTAGACTGCATGAGCAGTTATCAAGTCATTGTCGGCCGCCCCTTCATGATGAGAACCAAGGCTGCAATGTCATGTTATTACTTGAAATTGAAGTTCCCCACGCGGGAAGGGATCGGGATCATATGCGGAGCCAGAAGGTAGCCCGCAGCTGTTTTGCCACTTACTCGCGAGAGACCCTCTGCGTGGAAAGAGGCACCAAGAAAAGACAGAGGGACGAGGACGACGAGAATACGAAGGAAAACCTTGCTCCTCGGCCCGATAGAGCTGCACGGCTCGGAGCAGCCGAAGAATTAAGAAGAAGTAAAACTATTCGGGCCAAAGAAAAGCATAAGAATAGGGGGAAGTCTAGACGAGGCCCTAAGAAAAGACTTGTTGGAATGTCTGCAAGGGTACCCCGACGTTTTTGCATGGGGACACGATGACATGCCCGGAATCGACCCAAAATTCATAAGCCATCGCTTAGCAGTGAACCCATTACACAAACCAGTAAAACAGAAGAGAAGAATATTCAACCAGGAGCGGTGCGGAGCAGTAGCGACCGAGGTGGAAAAATTGCTGAAAGCCGGTTTCATCCGGGAAGTAAAATACCCAGAGTGGGTGTCCAACGTAGTACTGGTGAAAAAGTCTAACGGAAAGTGGAGAATGTGCGTAGATTTCACCGACATCAACAAAGCATGTCCAAAAGACAGCTTTCCCCTCCCAAATATAGACCAACTGGTAGATACAACAGCCTGCCAAGGGCTACTAAGCTTCATGGACGCCTTCTCAGGATACAATCAAGTCAGGATGCACCCTGCGGATGAGGAGAAGACCACCTTTATTACTGACCAAGGGCTATACTGCTATAAAGTAATGCCTTTCGGATTGAAAAATGCAGGGGCAACTTTCCAGAGACTGGTGAACAAAGTTTTCAAACCGCTCATCGGCACGACCATGCTGGTATATGTCGACGACATGATAACAATGTCCGAGGAACCAAGAGACCATATAGCCGACCTGAAGAAAACTTTCGAACTCCTGAGGAAACACGGTTTAAAGCTCAATCCAGAGAAATGTGCATTCGGGGTAGCCTCGGGAAAGTTCCTGGGCTACATGGTAAGTTCACGAGGCATTGAAGCAAACCCGCAAAAGATACAGGCCGTGCTAGACCTGAAGTCTCCCCGGACAGTTAAGGAAGTGCAAAGCCTTACAGGAAGAATCGCCGCACTCAACCGGTTCATCTCACGAGCAACCGACAAGTGCCATCATTTCTTCAAAGTCATCAAGAAAGCTCAAAAGGGGTCGACTGGACACCCGAGTGTGAAGAAGCCTTCCAGCACCTAAAACAATACCTGGCACAGCCCCCCTCTCCTAGCTAAACCCCTCCCAGGGGAGACACTGTATCTATACCTGGCCGTCTCGAAGCACGCAGTAAGCTCGGCACTGGTGCAAGAGACCGACCACGTCCAGAAACCAGTTTACTACGTCAGTAAAGCCCTGCTGGACGCAGAAACTCGATACCCCATACACGAACTCATCGCCCTATCCCTGGTCACCACAGCTCGGAAGTTACGACCCTACTTTCAAGCCCATCCGATCAAAGTATACACGGATTTTCCCCTGAGACAAATCTTGCAGAAACCGGAGGCCTCAGGAAGACTGATGAAGTGGTCAGTAGAAATAAGTGAGCACGACATCTCCTACCTCCCAAGAACAGCAATAAAAGGGCAAGCCTTAGCAGACTTCATAGCAGAACTCACAGACCGCAGGTCTTAGCCGTTAGAAGAAGACAGGTGGGAAATGTCTGTAGACGGGTCCGCAAGCTCGCACGGATACGGAGCAGGGTTAGCACTAAAAAGTGAGAAGGGAGAAGAAATACTACTTGCTCGCCCTCAATTCGCCTTCAAAACTACAACAATGAAGCGGAGTACGAAGCAATACTGGCCGGACTAAGGCTGTGTACGGTAGTAGGAGTCCGCAATGTAGTGATCAGGAGTGACTCTCAGCTAGCAATACAGCAGCTGAAAGGAGATTTTCAAGCCAGAGAACCAGCCATGGTAGCTTACTTGGCCGAAGTAAAGAAGTGGGTGAGAAAGTGGGAAGCGTACTCTTCGAACAGGTCGGACGAGAAGACAACTGTGAAGCAGATTCCCTGGCCAGGCTTGCCTCTTCAATGAAGACAGAAAACCCCAGGGTAATCCCTCTTATATACCTCAAGAAAGAAGCATAGGGGAGACCGAGGTGGACGTGCTAGAAGAAGAAGACAAAGATTCATGGATGCAACCGATCAGGAGGTACCTGGAAACAGGAGAAACCCCAAAAGATAAAAAGGAAGCCAGGAAGCTGAAGTTCAAGAGCACCAAGTTTCCCTAATTGGGGAGTACTCTACCGGAGAGGATACACGTACCCCTCCTAAGATGCTTAGCACCAGAAGAAGCAGACTACGTGCTCAGAGAAATTCACGCAGGCATCTGCGGAAGCCACGCTGGGGGAAGATCAATCGCCTTCAAAGCCTTGAGGCAGGGATTTTACTGGCCAACCATGCACGAAGATGGCGTAAAGATAGCACGGAAATGCGAGGGATGCCAAAAGAATGCCAACCTCCACCATCAGCCGGCAGAACAGCTGACCACCATATCCAGCCCCTGGCCCTTCGCGCAGTGGGGGCTAGACATTATAGGGCCGATGCCGAAAGGACGAGGTCAGGCGAAATATGCAATCGTGGCCATAGACTACTTTACCAAATGGGTAGAAGCAGAACCATTGTCCACCATCTCGGAAAAGAAAGCCACGGAGTTCCTAAAGAGAAATATAATTTGCCGGTTCGGAATCCCCCAGGCAATCATCACCGACAACGGAAAACAATTCGATAGCAGGGGATTCAGAAAACTTTGTGAAGACCTCCAGATAACCTTAAAATTCGCCTCGCCAGCCCACCCCAAGTCGAACGGACAGGTTGAAGCCACCAATAAAATCATCAAGTCAAACCTGAAAGCTCGGCTCGGATCAAGCAAAAGCCTATGGTCGAAGAGCTACCGGAGGTACTCATGGGCAGCACACCGAACGACCTTCAAGGACTCAACAGGAGAGACACCCTTCTCCCTATCATACGGATGTGAGGCCGTCATCCCGGCAGAGATCGGAATATCAACCACCGGTCCGCCCTTGAAACGAATGGAACAAAGACTATCAAAAATCACCTCGACCTGATCGAAGAAAGAAGAGAGCAGTCAGCAGTAAGAACAGCCATCTACCAACAGAGAATGGCCCGATTCTACAATAAGAGAGTTCGGACCCGCTCCTTCCTGCCAGGAGATCTAGTGCTAAGAAAAGTGACTCTGAACACCCGACGACCTGAAGAGGGTTCGTTAGGTGCCAAGTGGGAAGGACCTTACAAGATCATTGAGATGGTAAGACCAGGGGCCTACATCCTGGGTCGTCTGGACGGCACGAGGTTGAAGAAACCATGGAACGCCGAGATGTTAAGAAAGTACTTCCCATGAAGACCAACTTTCCTTTCTCCTATTTTCTTTTTTTTTTTTGCAGAAGCCGGACAAACCCCAAAACCAGAACAACTGTTGTAAAAAGGGCGGTCCACCCCCAAACATGAATAAAAATTTCATTTTTTGACGAAATCCTTTAAAGTCGAAAAACACAGGATCGGGGCTGGATTTCATTCCGCTGAGGCCGTTTGTTTAAACAGCTCGGGGACGTAACATTCCCCGAAGTCTGTCTTTGGGCTGGGGACGTAACATTCCCCCAGCGCCATGATTTATAACAGCTCGGGGACGTACACCTTCCCCCGGAGTCTGTCTTTGGGCTGGGGACGTAACATTCCCCCAGTGCCAAGTGATTCTAAACAGCTCGGGGTCGGGCGATGTCCCCCGAGTCTGTCTTGGGCTGGGGACGTAACATTCCCCCATCCCCCAGCGCCAAGTGATTCTAAACAGCTCGGGGACGTAACATTCCCCCGGAGTCTGTATCTTGGGCTGGGGACGTAACATTCCCCCAGTGCCAAGTGATTCTAACAGCTCGGGGACGTAACATTCCCCCGGAGTCCTGTCTTTGGGCTGGGGACGTAACATTCCCCCAGTGCCAAGTGATTCTAAACAGCTCGGTGGTCGGCGATGTCCCACGAGTCTGTCTTTGGGCTGGGGACGTAACATTCCCCTCAGTGCCAAGTGATTCTAACATCTCGGGGTCGGGCGATGTCCCCCCGAGTCTGTCTTGGGACTGGGGACGTAACATTCCCCCAGTGCCAAGTGATTCTAAAAGCAGCTCGGGGGTCGTGCGATGTCCCACCGAGTCCTGTCTTTGGGTGGGGAGGTAACATTCCCCCAGTGCCAAGTGATCCTAACAACTCGGGTCGGCGATGTCCCACCGAGCCTGTCTTTGGACTGGGGACGTAACATTCCCCGCAGGA